>PVKE010013214.1:6598-37024 GCA_004027555.1 Craseonycteris thonglongyai | reverse complement strand
AAAAAAAAAAAAAAAAAAAAAAAAAAAAAAAAAAAAAAAAAAAAAAAAAAAAAAAGAATTTCCGCTCATGAAGAAGTAATGATAGAATTAAAATCTCACAATTCTGCAACTTGTAATGAAATAATGAATGCAGGCACTGTTCACATAAATGGCTTCTAAAACCAGGATAAAAAGCTGATAGGGAATTACGTTAACAGATAGATCAGAATAACAGAGTACCTGAACCTATTGATCAAGTCTGATGTATCAAAAAGGGACAACAAGACACAAAGTGCCTCCCGATGGACGTACATACACAATTCAATCAAATGGAGATTTCAAAAAACATGTTCAATGACACTGTAGGGACATAATCAGCAAAATCCAGGCTGTGGGAAACCACATAAGACAAATGACACAGATGAAGTAAGTGGTGTATTAAATAGATCCAATATGTGGGCTTTATATGGATCCTGATGCTAACTAGCCAAATGCTAAAAATAAAATATGAAAATCAGAATCATCTAAATACTAACTAAATACTGGTAACATAAAAAAATTAATGTCACTTTTTCAATGTACTAAAATACTATAATTATGCTCTCTAAAAAATCCTGATCTTTTGGAAATATATACTAAAATTTTATGGATAAAATTATGCCATATTTGAAATTCACTTCAAAATAATCTGTGGAGGGTGAGGTACAGTGACATGACACTGATCATGCAAGATGGCCATGAACTGATCATTCTTACAGCTGAGTGATGGGTACAGAGGAGTTTAATGTATTAATCTCTCTATTTTCGTTCAGATTAAAATTTTCCATGAAAAATTTTTTCAGAAAAATTTGCTAAGCACCTTTTGAGCCATGCACTATGGTACCTGCTTTCACTACTGTTCCCCCTTTAATTCCCAGTAAATCATACAGTATCTGGACACGACTAGAAAATAACTATCACTGAATAATGAATCATTTCCTTTCATTCTCCAACAATCCTAAGATCTTATACCTCCAGGTTACAAATAGGGAAACCTAAGGCTCAGAGTTTAGGCAACATTATCCAGTTTTTAGGGGACAAAACCTTTCCATTATGTCTCAAACAGTTTTCTTTTTTGTTTTTGTTTTTAAAAAAAAGTGGGAGGAAGTAGGAACTGGCTGATCCTTGAATTTATATATTTTATTATTCATCCTCTTCAAAGAATGCTATACTCTTTGGTAAGGGATTTTGGGTAGCATGCCAACAGTACATGGGGTCTCAGGCACATTTGTGGATAAAAAGAAAGGCACTGGCCACAACGTAAAAAATCAACTACTATTTTCATTCTCTTTCTTAAAAAGAGCTCAGACTCCTGCACCTACCACTCCAAATCACTCGTGCTAAGAACACTACATACTGTGTTTGGCCACCTTGTGTCTTTTGGGATTTGTAAGATTGAAAAGAAAGACAAAGATGTCAAAAGTCCAAGATATTCACTAACAGATTAAAAGAAAAACCATGACATTGATCCACTTCTCTACAAGTGGCACCCGTAGTCTTTTCAAAGTCATTAACCTCCTGCTTCTCAAACTCACTTGAAAAATACTCTCCAAACAGTGTCTTTCCAGGGTTGGCACATAGGCATGCACACCTGTGTATTAGTCACTTTGACATGCTCAAAAGAGTAACAGAAGTATAATAAATTAAAAAAACAGTTTTGTAACTGGACAGAACCACTGTTTGTAAATCAATTCCATAAAAGTAAACCAAAACATAGATTCCTTTTTCCTTCCCACTTGTCCAAAACCTACATTAGTCCTTTTCTCAAAGAAAAAAAGCAGGGGTAGGGGGCATTATTTTGCATTGATAGTGCCATCTTTTTGAAACATTCTTCCAAAAAAGCTAATTTTATTCCATTAAATATTTTTATCATTTGTTCTTTAAAAGGATAGGTCATGGTAAATTCTATTTCCAAGCCAATGTAGGAATATTCCAAATAAAACCAAGCAAACATAAACAGAATTAAAAATCTAAATTCCATTCCCCATCACGGGTTGAGTTCCTTCCTATTAGGCACTTTCCCAATGACAATCTTCTCTTACAGCAAACTCCCAGTGCACCGGTCAGGGTACCAAGTAAGGAAAACAACCTCAGTGACAGGCCAGAGAAGAGCAGGTCTGATGAAATGTTAATGGCATTGCATAGTTCACCCTGAACTATGGATGTGAAAATGGAGATTCTGGTGGGTTTTGGTTCAAGCATTTTGTGAATCTGGGAGCTTTTACAGCAGCTAAAATAGCATAATCCTGAGAAAGAAATAGCTGTTAATGCACCATCTAGAAGTACAAGCCCAGAGCCAGAGCAGAGAACACATGAAACTTCAAAGTTTTGAGTCTTTGATTCCAGGGATCAGCATTCCATGAGGCTCCCATATAGAACCTTCCAAATAGCCCAGCCCCATAAGGAACCCCAAATATAACAGTGAGTCCTGCAGCCACACAGACAGCACAGTAACCCCTCCTAGATCTGTTCCACCTCTAACATGTTGTGACAGCACAGGCACAGCTGACAACACACCCTTGGCACAGCTCCAAGTAGTTCCCAGGGTCACAGGTCACCCTATTTCAGAACACTCATAATCTAAACCGAACGTTTAAAGTTGAACTGAACAAAATGAACCCACCAAGCCCCCCTTATCCATGCTGAACTAGAGGAAAGGGTATGAGGCTATGACTCCAAAACCTTGTGTTTGAGTTGCTACTTCCTAACTACATGACTTTGAGTGGGTAGGTTCTTAATCTACCGGTATGAAAGATGAGATGACAAGCTACCAAGCACACCTTGATAGTAAATAGAAAATGAAAAAGTCTTTTGAAAACAGATGACGAGATACATGTGAAACCTTATTCCAAAAATAGGAGACTGAGGTAAGAGTCCCTGTCCCTTCCCTCGCTTGCTCTCTCCACCAGGTACAGTCTAGAGTTGCGCCCATTTCCTCTGGCCTCTACTTCCTGTGGCTCCTGCCCCATGGAAAGCCCAGGGGTCCCTGTAATTTACATAGCTCATCTCCATGCAGAGGGCTGCTCCGAAGGCTGTGGGATTTAGTGAGCCAAGTAGCCAGAAATCAGTCCTATTTGCAAAACGCAAAAAAATCACAGATGAAAGGTTTTTAATCAGAATTACAAAAAATGTAAACTTTGCCACAAGAAGGGAATCTTAACTCTGCGGTAGGTACACCATTGTCCAGCTGAGGCACATCACGTGAAACACACACACAAATGGCTGTCATAGTGACACTCTGGTGTCCAATGGAGAGAGTTTGGGAGAATTTAAATACACTTAGGCCAAATTAGAAGTTCTCCCTCGCCAACTTCCCTGCTCTACTCACTTTCTCCCACAGTCCTTCAGGTGCACCCACCACAAGCTATTATAATGTCTTTTATAGTTCTCTTTACCCCCAACTAACCTGACCATTGCTGTCACTGAGACTTTAAGTTCTTCCATGTTAGAGATTATCAATTGTCCTCCCCAGAGCCCCAGCTCCTTATGCTAATTGCTGCCCATAGAATATCTAGTGAAAGGTACAGTAGACTCTCAGTTACCCAGCACCCATGAGGATTGGTAGATGCTGAATAAATGTGCCTGGAATTCTCAAGGAACCAGCAAAACTCTCAAGCAACCAGCAAAAAATGGGAAAGTTTTTATGCCAGTTGCATGAGTTCCAGTTAACTGAGAGTCCACTGTATTCCCTTTTAAGTGGAAGAATTAACAAAAGCCATCACTGCTTTTATCAAAAGGCTAGCAAGATGATGTAGACCAGTCGTGGCCTACCGAAACACTATCTGGAAATACCCAGATAGTTCACCTGGGTAAATAAGTCCGTTACCCAGGTGAGGTGGGCTGGTGGAGACTGCGGTATCCACACTTGTTTAAGACGCAGAGGCTACTCCTCCCCAGAGTTCTTTATGGGAGCAGAGGGTCAGTGTAGATGTATCTTTCAGAGTTCTAGAAGAACCAGGAAATCTGGCTTTTATGTGGAATATCTCAAGTTTAATTAGAATTGATCCACCATGTTTTCAACATTATGCAGCTCAAACAAAAATGTGTCTCTAGGCCAGATGCTTCTGATAAACCCCTAAGCTGTGACTTGAGACAGATCTTACCCCATAATGCCCATTGTAAGCCAGACTGATTCAAACGGACACAGATAGAATCTTGTCACAAAAATAGCAGTGTTACTCCCTCACGTCTGAATCACAAATGCTGAAAGAAGAGCTGAGCAATGTGGGCCACAGAATCTTCCTAAGTGGGCCTGCCACATCCCCCAATACTACCTACACCTTCCAGGCAGACACTCCCCATCCCCCCTTAGTCCTCTGTGCCAACTGCCCAGTGGATTTTACAATCAGACAAATCTCCCCTAGTGTCTGACCTTCATTTCTGTCACTACACTATAAGATTCGTTCTCCCCTCCCTTTGACAAATAACTGTGCCAAAAAAAATGTTAGAGAGGAAATCTTACCCTTGTGGTGTTGATGTCACACACTCTGCCCTCATCCTGCCTTGTGTAATGTCCATTGTCATCCAAGAAGCTCCGCCCTTTGTCCCCCACTGGAACGTGTCGTGGACATAGGCATTTAGTGGCCAAAATGAAGCAAAGAATCCCGTTCTCTGGTTGTACAAAGCAATCGCTGGGAAATCACTCTCACCTGCAGAAGAAAGCATCCATCAAGTTGTAATGCCAAGACGGAAACACACCCAAGACAAGGCATTCTATGGCAAAGTCAGCCCAGGGGCACTTCACTGATTAGCCTCTAGCTTAGACCCCAACTAACTCAGAGGGAGGGGACAGTCTTTTCTCCTCATGGAACCATCCCTCCCACTGGACACATGGATCGAGAGACATCATCACAAAGCCTCAGCAGTTCCAATCAGTCTCTGGCTTAAGGACTCTCAGATCTTGACTATAGTGGACGCTTGGGGCATCTCCACTGACTATGAGGCCAACAAAATACCAAAGATGAAAGGAGGCACTAGAATTAGAACTGTTGTCACTCACCTCCCAGTTTCTTCCATGAGTGTTATTTTCCTAGCTGATTCATCAATATATTCCAATAGATTTCAGAGGCCGTATACTGACTGTGACTGCCTTGACAGAATTAACACTGCTACTCTAATTTAAAATTAATAGTCTTCAAAGGCTGGCCACACTCAGTTTTGCTTTATTTGTTCATTGTTATATTTCACAGACCAGAAATGACTGCACATGCTGTCCTCTGGTTAATGTGTGTGTGGAGGGGGGTGGGTTGGGTTGTATATAAGGGAGACTTAACTTGGTATCAAAACAAATAAAAAGAAAATTCGCTCTCTGAAAAAAACAATACAGGAGGCAAAAAGCAAAACAAAAAAAACACCCAATTCCCAACAAAGGAAGCCTGGCCTCATGTTGACCCGTTCCCATAGCTTTATTCTAGTATCTAAGCATCTACCCACTGACTTTCATGTCTTCCAATCAATGCTAGGTCCAAACCCCACCGATAAGGGAGCAAAAAGAAAAGACTGATTTTGACCTTCCGAAAGAAAGTGAAAGCAGTGCCTCTGGCTATGTCAGTCACTGAGCAAACATTCATTCTAGTTTAAGACTCTAAGCACTGGGATCACAAACAAGATGTAGTGCCTGCCCCCCAGGAGGCCACAGGCCCCCAAACCAAATACTGAACAAGTTACTGATGTCCTATCAACACCATGGAGGCAATGAAGAGCAGAACAGAAGCTGGTCCCAGCAAACAATGGGCAGAGCAACCCTTCAGTAATTTTCCACTTCTAATAGAGCTAATATGGGGGAATGATCCAGAAAAAGAAAGCAGCTCCACCTAAACTGAACTTCTGAGATAGGATTCTTGGCAGAAGAGGTAGAGAAATCTCAACAGGGATAAATCAAATCGATTCAGGAGTTAAAAACCTCCCTCTTCTCCTCCTCTCCCCTCCCCTCCCCTCCAACTCCCTTCCCTTCCTCTCACACCCCTTCTCCCCCTCCCCTCCTCCCATACCCCATGCCCTCCCCTCCAGCTCCTCTCCCCTCCTTTCCCCTCCAGCTCCCCTCCCCTCTCCTCATCCTGCACCCCCTCCCCCTCTCCCCTTCCCCTCCTCCCCCACCTCCCAGGGCCTCCCCATAGCACATCATTGGGTCAGCCTCAGATAATCTGCATTCCAGTGAAAGGAAGAAATAATCACTGTGCCTTTTTGAAAAGATATAGCACATAGCACATATAATCTTCCTTTTCCTATCAGATGTCTCTTTCCAAATGTAGCACATTTTAAGGAAAGCTAAGCTTAATCTGGCTGGGAGATAACTAATTAACTGCAAATAGTTTTGACATGACTATATTAATTACCAAAATAAAAAATCAACGAAGTACTCAGGCTGTTCAGCACTTAAAAAAACAAACAAACACCCCCAACCACTGCTGGGCACCAGCCCATCACAGAGGACTGGGCTGGCCCAGGGACCGACCATGACATCAGCGAAGTGTACCTTCTTTACAGAAGAGGGCACCTGTGGGCCTCTGTCCTCAACCAGCCTAAGTGGTAAATGCTGTTATTCCCATTTCATAGGTGGGACATCGAGGCACAGAGAAGCTATGTGCCCGAAGTACCACACCTAATTAGTGCCAGAGCCAGGATCCCACGCAGGTACGTCTGCCTGATTTCAATTCGTGTAGAAAATCAATATCCATTTTGAGATGCTGGCGACAGTTAAGAAGGGATTGGGAGAGGTGGGTGGAACATGGCCCAAATCAGCAGGCTTTGGGGGAAAAAAATGTGCCCATCCAACACATTCTCCCTTCCTGCTTAACCATTCCACCAACTGTTTCCATTTCTCTGAGTTTCTACTGGTCCTATCAGGGTATAACTGCTCCAAAGAAAAGACTATTATTTGTGTCTTAGCACGTAAGTCCATTTCTTTCTGGCTTTGCTGAGTGATTCAGCAGGATCCTGGCAAAACACATCAAGTTCACTCGAGCGTTGAGAGCCTCTGCAGAATTCCGCTGCTCACAATAAGAGAGTCTGTCCGCATCACCCTGCACTTGGCGCCAGCACGGCTATATTTCCTGGTGGGTGGACAGCAGCATTCGCTACGTACAAAATGACCGCCTCCACTATTGAGTGAGAAAAGATGAAGATAAGGTGGCGTGATGGATGCTTTCATCATCTGGACACCTGACGTCCAATCTTGGAACAGAACAAGGAATATCAAATAGGCAAGCAGACAGCACAGGAGAGTGACAATGACCCCCTACATCCTTCTCCCAGGAATAGGGACCTGAGGCATAAGGTTGCTCTCCAAAAAACTATACTATAAAATCAGTGCCTGAAAGATCAAAGCAGAGACCGCAAGTGGCATTACAGCAGAGGTCTGTGTCCTCTGTACATGCACAGAATCCTGAAGGAATCTGTCATCGCCCTGCTCACATTCTGAAAGGCTGTCACCTCCCTGCCACCCTCTAGATTGAGAAAGCCTTCAGTGAGGGAGAGTATCTTACTATCCATCTTCATATTAATCATCCCTGCTACACAACAGCGCTTGGCACCTTTTTGTAGTGAACCTCTTCCCCAAGCCAACCAGACTGAAGAGAAAATTAAAAGAATCTGTATGGATCATGAGAGGCAGCTGGTCAGCAGTGGAAGCAAAGGAGGAAAGTACAAAAGACCAAAGTCGTTCCCCAGACGCATCCCAGCACATTCTAAAGAAGAGTCTTATCCTGAAGATACAGTGCCACCAGCGCTGAAGGGCTGCATCTGGAGTGGAGTTTTAAGTGTCCACGCCTCAGAGTTTCTGGTAGCCTCAGCACCCCCAAAGTCTCCCCTTGTTCTGAGCCTATGCTCCCGGAGGCACCTCCTGATGATGTCAGTTCCCTGGCATCTTGCCAGCAGGGAGCATCTGTGCTATGCAGCCAACACACGCATCCATTCTGTCCACTACTATCGGATCATGGAACTCAACAAGGCAAGGAGAAGCTGATCACTCTGTGTCCTGTGGGTTTCTGTGTGAATTGGCCTCCCAGGGTCTGCTTAACTCTGGGACACTGGACACTGAGTTTCCAACGTTGTAAGGCTGAGAGAGAGCCTGACCCTGGCCTGCGATGTGACTATTGGGTAAATGGCACCGTTGAGCACCCTCCTGGCAGCCAGGCAACTTCCCTGGTGGCATTCTGACCTGGCAAACTTCTACCACAGGCTTTCTCAGCCTCCGCTCCATTGGCATTTTGAGGCCAGGTAATTCTTTTTCGGGGGCGGGGGGACTGTCCTATGCTCTGTGGGTTATTTAGCAGCATCCCTGGTACCTACTAGATGCCAGTAGCATGTTTCCTCCCTGCCCCCAAAGGTTGTGACAATTAAAACTGCCTCCAGATATGCCAACTGTCCCCTGGAGAGCAGAATCATCCCAGGTAATGAACCACTGCTCTAAAGTAGACGAAAAAGTCCGCAGACACCCGTTTGAAAGCTGTCAGTTCAGAAAGCTCAGAACGACAGACTGTACTCATATTTCATCTGCTGACAGGGGCTGGGGACAGTTCTCCAACACTTGCTCTTTCAGAATTCAGTCATGACATTTCTGGTGTCAGACAAGCCAAGCTTGGCAAATGAGAGGAGATAAAAGCAAGGTTAGCCTTTTGTTGAAACTCAAAGCACGCTTCATGCAATTTGAGTCTGGAGTAAAGGTTAGTGATTTTCTCTGAGAGTCTGTCTTCTATTTGCTAACATTTTCAGTACCAGGATGACACACAGGGCACAGGCACCAATACAGCTTCAGAGGGGAGGCCTGTTACAGCTTTCTGGAGAAAGCACTGCTTCAGCTGACCACCTTCTCTCCAATCTCATGGAGAATCATAAAGTCCCAGGGAAAATGCAAATACATACCTGTTTTGTAGTCTTGCCACTATACATCAATCACAGACCAATTTTCAATAAAATCAGGGATGAAATAATACTAATAATAATGAAGGTGAAACTTGACCCTACCCCGATCTTGTTTAACTAATGAGAATTATGACCCTGGGTTTGCTTAAGTAAAATTAAAATATCAAAATCAGACTACCATAATTGGATTCAGTATGCCAGAAAATGTGTACTTATATTCAAATCCTATAAAATCCTATACTCCCAAGTAATCAGAATAATACAACACCTCCTGGTGATTCAAACAGGTTACTAAGAATATCCCAACTACTTACAATACTTTTTCCAAATTATCAAATTTCAAGGAGTACATTAAAATATGAGAGATCCTTGAATTTCCAATAATTTTCTTTTTAAATTTTTGATCCATCCCAGGAAGAAAGTGAAAAGTTCTCAGGGTCTAGTATATTCAGGACTTAAAAATAAATTTCAGAATATCCTGGTCTGGGGAGAGACAAACCAGCAAGTGCTTTCCAAGGCAAAGCCTCTAAATTATATTTGAAAGGTTAATATAAATTATATTTCTCTTGGCCATCCAGAATGAGTGAGTTCCAGAAATCCCTAAGGCTGGCAGCAAGGGGATCGAAACAGCACCTTCCTCTCCCCCAGTTCTGTGTTCCTAGACAACTGCCCCTGAAGAACAGAGGAAGGCAGCCCCACTGCTGCTCCTGCTGCTGAATCACAAGATAGTTCCCAAGATGATCTCCAGAAAGGAAATCGGGGGAAGCCCTGTGGAAAAGCGTGCACCCAACAAGAGGAAACAAAAGCCCACAGCCTCTGACCCCAGCATAGTCACCCCCTTGTGTCAACAGGCCACCCTGAGTAGCCCATGTGACTGCTACCATTCCACTGGTCCCAGGAAGGAATTCCCTGGCTCCCTCCACCTCCCAGAAGTCTCCCTACAGCAGAGCTGACCAATAGCAGAGGCTCTGGCTTCAGCCAAGAAACCCACAGGCAAAGCAGTCCGCCTGGGGGCTAAATCCTGTGCTCAGTCTCCACTGCGCCCTTGTTTTCAAAGGTTGATGCATCAAAGTCGGCACCAACAGAAAGAGAAACTGAAAGCCAGCAGCTGGGAAGGCATAGGGCGAAAGAAAAAAGTACCATGCAATGATCAGGGGTGTAAACTGGTTAAAGGAAAACTTCTGGAAACACTGTAGCATGTGTATCAAAAAAAAACGTCCACAGTTATATACGTGCCATGAATCCTGAGGAAATAAACCAGACAAGTGTGCAAGGATGTATGGCAAGGATGTTGATGACATCATTAATTATTTCTAAGAGCAAAAAGCCAAAGGCAACCTAAATGTCCAGCAATATGAGAATGATTAAATAGATTAGGAGGTGACCATGCAATGAATGAACCGATGGCCATTAAAAATGCTGAAATAATAATAGTAAGAGATCCTGTGTCCTCAGTCTGGTCCTGTCTAACTGTTTGCATGTCTGAACCTACTTAATCCTCACAACACTTATACAAGTAGTGTTTTTATTGGCTTTAGTTTACAGATGAAGAAACTAGTAAATAGAGACATTAATTAACCCTCCAGGGTAAACAGCTGTTAAACCATAGCTTCACGGTTCAAATTCAATTAGGCTCTAAAGCCATTCTTTTAACCAATATGTTCCACTGCCTATAGATTTCATAAAAAGATAGTCACAACACGCTAAGTACAAAAAGAAAGTAATCAATTCAATATATGAAATGATCAGATCTTTGTAAAATATGTCTGATTTTATAAAGTAAAAAGAAAACATTTTTTGTAAGACTGTACACCAAAATGTTAAATGAACTCTATCTGGGTGACGAAATTTGGGGTGATGTTTGCTTTCTACTCTACCTCTCAACGTTGCGTGAATTTCTTGACAAGGATTCTAAAACACTTGTGAAGATAATTCTTTCTACCTGGGGAAAGGAAAGGTCCTAGGCAGCCTTGGTCAACATCTGGGGAGGCGGAGTGGGCTAGACATTGAATAAACTTACATACAGATTGGGTGAGACAGGACCTCCTGCTGACGTGCTCCTGGGTCATCTGCAGGAGCCCTACGCTCCTGCTGTCAGTTCACATCTGCTTCACGGTAGGTGCTGTCCGTTCACGTCTGCTTCACGGTAGGTGCTGTCCGTTCATGTCTGCTTTAGGGCAGGTACTGTCCTGGGAAGCACAGAGAACAGAAGACAACATGGCTCTTGTCCTGAGTGTTTAAAGGCGCTTAGAGGAACACTTAGGAGGTAGGAGGTAAATAGGTAAACAAATAAGTGCACCCATGCTAAAGAGGTGCTGCAGAAGTGTAGAGGAGTTTAGGGGTCCCTCCAGGAAAAGGAGGCAGGGACAACTACATGAACAGGTGGCATTTGAGCTGAGCCCTGAGGGTCGGATCAGAGACGGACTAGTAAGAGAGACAGTTAAGAGTAAGAAAGCGCTTCTCCGGGACTGGAAAGAACACGTGCATAGATGTGGGCACTAGAAAGCTGGTGGTCATGTGGGCCAGGATGTGCCCCATGATCTAGAGGTATTTACACAGTTATTTCTTCTTAAAATATAGAGAACTCTGCCTGTACTCTCCACACTTTTGTGAGCTAGGAATAACCGAGGTGAGAGGTGTCCCGAGGAAAGAAGAACAGATTGCATGTGAATATGCTAACAAAACGGGACCATAACCCAGGCCTCCTGAAACATTTGGCAACTAGGAACTAGAAAAATTTAACAAAAAAAAATCTTGGAGTTACTGCTGTTGCTGGAACATCTGAGATATTAGAGGCTGCCACTGGGTACAACTGCAGTGATGTGAAAAGGAAGCAATGAACTGCAGCCAAATGCCTACGGAAAGGCGGACTGGGCAAGACCAAAAACATCTGCAACATTTCATTAGATCACCCCAATGAGCTTTTGGACCCCATTTAATCTATTCTCCACCTAACAGAGAGAATTTAGGAGTTCCTTAAACATAACTGGGGGGGATCTGGATTTATATTTAGTGATTCCTCTCATTAATAGCACAGGAAGTCATCCAAGGTGCTATTATTAGTGCCTATGACTTCACCCCTATAGAAATCCCAGGGGATGCCAGGATAGCTCAGCAGTTCACAGTCGCGAGGTGCGGGGTTCGATTCCAGGCCCTGGCCCATGCAAACGTAACCTCCAGGATGGCTAGGTGGTGAAAGTTCTCACCTCCCATGTGGGAGCCCCCTGGTTCAGTTCTCACCCCACATGGCCCCACATCTACCTGTGTGGAATGAAACCATGTCACAACTCATGATGCACAACTATGGAAACTGCTCTTGCCCCCCCCCCCAAAAAAAAACACAATAAAATAAAAATTAGAAAAAAGAAAAATCCCAGGTAACTTCATACATATCAGAGTTGTTGCAGATCTCCCAAAATACTGTGTATGCTTATTACTTTGAAAACACAGGCATTATAGACCTACTGCTAGATCTTCCTCAATGAGTCAATAAAGAAGTACATATGCCAAATCATATATTGGCATGAATAGTTTGATAGCTGTACCTCCATACAATTGGATTCCTATCCTGTGGCTTTTAGTTTTTGCATTTAAAGTGCTATTCTGGAAAAGGATCCATAGGTTCCCCCCAGACCTCAAAAGGGTTCCATGACACAAAAAGGGTGAAGAATTCTTTGGCTAGAGATCATGTTAAAATGTTAAGTTACATCACGTCACTTCTATTTCAGTCCTTCAGTGGCTTCCTACTCACTCTGACGAAAAGCTCCCTTCCCCCACTTTACTTATCTGATTTCATCTCCTACTCCTCTCATTGCTTTCAGTTCCATCTGGCATGCTGTTTTCCAGACTACTCCTTACTCATGTCAAGTGGGGCACATTTCTACCCCAGGGCCTTTGCACCAGCTGATCTCTACTCCCAGGTGATTGCATGGCTTGCTTCCTACTTCCTTCAGGTCTTTACTCAAATGGTATCTTCCAAATGAAGGCTTCCTTGGTTACCCTATCTAAAATACCCACCAAGAAAATCCTTTACCCTTCCCTGCTTTATTTTTGTACTTAGCATTTATCAATCTCTAAAATACACGGAGATACATTTGCTTTATTTCTTTCTCTTATTTATAGTTTGTTTCCCCAAATATGAGTTCCATGACAGCAGGAAATTGTGTCTATCTCATGCAACACCATATCCTCAGTGCCTAGCACCTCATCTGACATGTGATAGGTTCATAAAAATCATTTGGTTAATTAATTTGTGATTGATTGACAATTGTTAGGATTAGGGTTAGGGATAGCTACTGGCTGCTTCTACGCCATGTTGAATTTTAAAATCTCTCTTGCCCACTGTGTTACTAGGAGAGAAGAAAATTCATAGCAAATGTACTTTTGAAATTGTGGTCACCACAGAAGAAAGGTAGCTTATTTATCAGCCACTGCAGAAGGGAGATATAATTTGACCTTAATAAAAAGAGTTTTCATCAAAGACAAGATACATAAGTTCTAACACACACACACACACACACACAATGAATGGATCAAGCTATATCATAAAACAAATATAAAAAAGTAAGTGGATTGGCATGTGGCATAAAACCAATAAAAGTACCCTAACCCAGACTACAGTAGAAAGACTGCTGGTTTATAAGATCACCCCACAGCTTTCACCTGGCCGGTGACAAAAGGAAATGGATGGTATACCAACACATGAATAAGTGCAGATAGTAAATTTCTACATGAGCACTGCTCGACTTAGCATGACTTTCTGTCTATAAGATGAACCCGTGTATAAGACGACCCCTACTTCTCTAATGCAATGTTAAGAAATCAATACACAGGTTTACTCCCATGTATAAAACGACCCCCCATTTTTGGTTTAACAATTTTAGACACAGGTATCATCTTATACACAGGAAAATACAGTAACCTGGTGCTGTTAAAATGTAGGGTTGCCAACTTTAAGGCAATGTTGCTGACATATTAAAACAGCAAAAATGCATTCAATACGGGTAAGATCTGAAGTTAACAAGGCTGTCTTCCCAGACATATAAGGCAACTCACCCCATCTGATACCCCAGGAATGCTCCATTTTAATAAAAAAAAAACAAAAAAAAACAAAGCTAAGACTAGACTTCATGTAGTTATAAATTGTAAATCAATGACAAAGTATTACTTTCTCTCATGGAATCTTTATATAGATATGCTGAAGTCACTCACATATTTTAAAATTCACACAAAATCAAATCCTCTAACCCCAATTCCTCTTTGCCACACAGCTTGTTGAAATCATTTCTTTACACTCACCCTTCCTTCTTCTACAATCCTTGTTCTAACACTGCGCTAAGTGTGTCTGCTAACAGCACTTCCAGATGGCCAAAGCCAAAGGGCCCATCTCATCTGCATGTGACCTGCCCATCCCAGGCACTGTCACCACCGACCTCCCCGCCCCTGCAGTTCACAGATGCCACATGTCTGACTACTCATTTCTGGTTTCCTGTGAAACTCTGCTTCCTCTTCCCAAACTTTGAATCTGGGATCACAAAATAGAATAGCTACAGGAGCCAGGCAGGTGCCTGAAATGAAAAAGGAGGACACCTGGCTATGGTGATAGGCTAGGGAGCACCAGGCCTGCCAAAGGGGGACCACTATCCCTTATCTGTGGGCATCAGGTGGTCAGATCTCCCAACTTGTCAAGAACACTCACATGTCTTATTTTTACATCAACTTGCCCACTTTTTACATGCTGGAAACTATTGTTTTCCATGTTTTAATACTGTCAACCATGTCTAATCAGCCAGGGGAGGAGGGCAGGTGATGGTCTACTATGTCAGGGGACCCATGAGGTCCTCACCCTTAGAACACTGGGATCTTAAAAACCTGAAAGAAAAACATTGACCAAAAAGGATGATTTATTGGCCTCAAAGACAAACATACTGAAATAACCTTGTGTCTCCTCTCAATCCACATCTACAAACCAGTCGTTAACCACTTAGTTTTCCTACCTCTTTGGCCAATTAAATTCTTTATCTTAAGTAAATCATAGGAAATGCTTTCAGGTTCACTTTGGTATTCGGTCAGGGCTTAAGAAATCCAAACCTGTCCATAGGAGAAGGAAAGTTTAAAAAAATGATAGATAGATAGATAGATAGATAGATAGATAGATAGATAGATAAGAGATAGATAATAGAGAGAGATGATAGAGATAGAGATGATAGAGATAGAGATATGTTCAAATCCAAAATTTGAGTCTTCTGGCATTCTTTTATCTCAACTCATTAATTACAGTATTTGCCAGGATATAAGTCCGCATTCCTGGGAGAAGTCCATAAGAGGCAGCAAATGGCTTAACTGATCTTCGGAGTAACTTTCGATTCTACTGTCCTATTTATGGTCATCCCCTACAACTATAAATTGATCACTCGGTTCCCTATCACTTCTTCAAGGTCCCATTAGGCTCTCTGTAATGTTCCTTATTGATTTTTAGGCCAGCACATTGTGTTAAATGTAGGTTCCCAGAGGACAGAGAAGATGTACCTCTCTTCTACCTTTTTTACAAGATACCCATGGGTACAGAAGAAGTGTCTCATGTGACGAGGAAGACCAAGTAAGAAACTATTTCACTGAGACATGAAAGTTGGCTTATAGTCATGCCTGGGACTCTCCACAGGGCCATAACTCTTATGTATCTTGCAGAGTCTCAGCCTCTCCCCACCACCAGGCTCAGCCTCTCCTCACCACCAGGCTCGGCCTCTCCTCACCATCAGGCTCGGCCTCTGCCCACCACCAGGCTCGGCCTCTGCCCACCACCAGGCTTGGTGTCTCCCCACCACCAGGCTTGGCGTCTCCTCACCACCAGGCTCGGCCTCTCCCCACCACCAGGCTCGGCCTCTGCCCACCACCAGGCTCGGCCTCTCCTCACCACCAGGCTTATCACTGGTGTGTCTCCATTTAAGTCAATTTGAAAGCAGCTTAATGGTGACCATCAAAGAGCAAATGCTTAGAATCTCACCACAAATGTTCCCATATAGGCACTCAAATTTCTCCTAATTCAGTTTATGAAAAGGATCCAAATTAACACAAATAAATGTTATTGAAGAAGAATACTCCTAGAAAGATACTTTTTGTTTGTTTGTTTGTTTGTTTGTTTGTTTTAGTGACAATATCACCAGACAGTGGGAAATAAAACTAGGGAAGGGCAAGCGATAATCTCAAATTTACCCAGCAATCGGAGACAAAACTGAAGCTAGACTCAAATTTCTAGTCTTCCAGAAGTGATAGTACCGTTTAATTCCACACACACAGATGTGTATTGAGGAGATGGACTCAGCTCCATAACCTCAGCCAAGGTCACCTTCCACTCAGCCAAGGTCACCTTCCACATAGTCACATGCATGTACACAAACACTCAGCAGCACCCACTCTCTCTCCAACCTCCACGTGTATGGTCTCTACTTTCTCACCTCCCAGTCACTTTTCACTGTCCCACCAGGCTTTAGCCCCACCTCTCCAGCACACCCCTCAAGGAGGCTCTCAGTTGCCATTATTGAATCTCTGGAATCTATTCCTCACAGCTTTCACTGACAATCTTCTAGAAATAGGAGTGTAAATTGGCTGCTGAAACTCCCTGAAACTCCATTAATTCCTTCCCACAGCCCTCAGGGTAAACTCTGAAGATCCTGAACTTGACTTAAAGGGCACAGTGTGATCTGGCCCCTGACCCCTCCCTGTTTTCCTGGGTTCTTCCACCACTCAGTGCTCATTCCTGCCTTAGAATCCCCACGCTTGCCTCAGCCTGAAATGCTTCTTTCCCCATTTTACCTGATAAACTCCCACCCACCCCTCAGAATGAAAAGTCTCTTTGCCAGCTCTCCCACCTAAACCAGTGCCCTTCCCACCCTTATTTTCCTTCCCCATGAAGTTCTTTAGAAGGCTTGCCCCCACTTTTATCTTTGCACTGACTTGTTTACTGTCTGTCTCCTTACCCATCTCCCACCCCACCCCCACATCTATTTCTTTTATCACAGCGTGCCCAGCCCCTAGCACAGTCCACCACTGTACAATGAATGCTTGCACATATTTGTGTATGTAAAGAGGACATATAGGTGACTACATAAGTTAATCACTGAGTCAATGTTGGTAAGCATCTTCTAGCTGCGGGTGAGCTGCAGGACGTTTCATTCATTGGGGACTTCAGCAAGCACAGTGAAGCCTACTGCTGTCAACATCAACCGCTTTTCTGTAAGATTAATGGTTAAAAGCAGATCTTGGGCCTTTATCATTCAACACTTGTGCAAGTAAAGACAATTTTATAGAGTATCTATTCCAAGCAAACCACGGCGCAAGGCTCTCAGGATTTCAAAGTGAGCATGACCCCTTTCCCACAAAGAAAAATATTACAACCTAGTCTAGTAACTATTTATAACTTAGCAAGAGTTTGCTTTTTTATAAGGGGTAGGTGTGCATATGTTGTAAAGTTGCAAAGTTTGATAAAGGATAAGGGACTATAGGGATGAAAATCCTAAATCAGCTTCTATATCTTATTGCACATTCTAAACATCATAAATTGTGTTCATCATAATTGGGATTTCTCTGCATTTCACATACTGGGTTCCTGAGTGCAAAAATAAAACAACATCAAAAAACACTTGCTCCTCCTCCCCTGCCCCTATTAACCACCCTGGCTAGCCAAGAGCAGTAACCAAAAGCCAGCTTCGGGATGATGTTCAAACTCAGCCACCGCCAAGGACCCTCCACATCTCACTGTCCTCCTTGTGAGGCCGAAAGATGATGGACTTGGAGTCAGAAGATACCTGGCTATGGCCGAGTCCAAGGAGAGCTTTGCCTCATTTTCTTCATCTACAGGATGGACTTCCTAATCTCCTCCCTGCCTACCACTTATCGCATCCAGTTACTATGTGAACTAAAAGGAGATCCAGTGAAGGTTTCTGCAAACTACAACAGGCTTTACAAATGTGACAGAGTCGCTGTGATTTTAATCAGGACTCAAATATTTAGCAGCTTGTATTGTCCTGTTTTGTGCTTGTTAATCTTGAGCCTCCAGGTCCACTGCAAGTTCAAGGTGGAAGCACACGTCTTAGATTCTCCCTGCCCTCATGCCTGCAGTACTGGGCCCATGACCCCCATGCAGCTAATTCTGGTGAGCTGGTTACTGGTTGGATTTTTTTTTTTTTTTTTTTTGATAGATTTGGCTCAGAGTGCAAAATGTTCTGTGATTTTTCTGACTCTCTCATTGATTATAAACACATTTTCTAGAAATAACTGTGTTTACCTAGCCCATGATCTTTATGGTCTGTCTTCCTTTTTTCCAACCAGCTGGGCAGAATTCCATCGGAAAGAAGACATTTTTGGCAAAAGAAGACTAGTTTTCTGGTTCACTTTTCAAAGTTCCTTTTATGGATGTGACACGAGGCTAAAAAGTCTATTGGTAGAAACAAGCTGCCTCTACCTGTCACTATTTAACAAATCCAAACTGAGTCCTACTAAGCACAGGGCACAGTGTTAGGGCTATGGGGACAAACAAAGAGGAGAGAAGCTCACAACAGCTCTGCAGCCAGACGCCCAAGGTTAGAATCCTGACTTCACATTGTCCTAACTGTGTGATTTTGTAGAAGTTACTCAGTTTGTCTGTTTCTTTCTCATTTAAAATAGGGTAACATTACAGCACACCTCCTAAGGTTGTCATCAGGATGAAACAAGTTAATAGATAGAGCACTTATAGCGCAGCGCTTAGTACGAGGTAACAATAAATATCAGACATGCAGATCCTTGTAGCTAAACAGACTGAGACTCAGAGAAGAGAAGTGACTTCCGTGGAGCCATAGAGAGGCAGGGATCAGAGCTACTACCCAGGGCCTAAGATAAGGTGACCAGATTGTAACATGGGTAAAGCGGGACACCATTGACCGGAGGGGAGGGGGTTCTTGATGAAAAATTGGGTCTATCTCCCGCCGTTCCCTAGCTTGTCGTGCATTCTTTCCAAAAATCAGGACTTTTTTAAAATGCCGTGGGACGCAGGACAAATTGTTAAAAATCGGGACTGTCCCGCCAAAAGCGGGACGTCTGGTCACCTTACCTTAGTCACATTCTATTCTCTATGCAGTCTCCTTGTGGTCATTTCACACAAGCTCCACTCTGAAGGACCCCCCTTCCTCACATCTGATAAGCAGGGGCAATAAACACACAGGAGAGCTGTCCTCACCTGCCAGGGAGACCACAGGCCCAGCCCCATCCTTTTGGTTAGAACGCACCTACAGGGGCTCCTCCTAAGGCTAGTTCCACAGAAATACTTCCTCCTGGGGTTGTTGTGGGGGACTAAATGAGATAATACCTAGAAAAGGGCCTAGCAGAGTCAGTACCCTATCATATGCAGCCAATAAATGGTACCTGAAAAAACAAGGAGGAGGAAGCCCCTGTGTGGCCTGCTGTCTCGCAGCTGACACACTCGGGGCAGATGGAGACCTCTGGTCGACCAGAGGGAGGCAGCGTCTGGGAAGGACTCTCGTGAAAGGCAGAATTCACTGAAGACAGGAGCTGCCGGGAGTCCCCATTCTTTCTCTTCTTTCTTAAAAAAATAATAAGGAAGGAGACCCAATACTTAGCTGATGTGTTGCTGACAGACTCAAGCATCAGAGCACTGGACTTTTCATATTTTAGTATTTCTGGACAACAAAGATTGCTTTGAACTGCCCAATTTGCTTTCATACACTTGACTGGCAAACGCTTCGCTTTGTTGCGTTCATGAATGGGTTTCATCAGGCTGATTTCCCAGGTAATCACGTCTCAGGCATAAGACCGAATGAAACAGAGCTCACACGTCTCCTTAGAATGTTCATAGCGTGCTTTGGATTCAGAGTTCTTAAGCACTTTCGTATCACCTCCTTTCCTCTACCCCAATATTGACAACTCCTACTTCTGAAAAGACAAATTTAATATTAGAACAGGAAACAGAAGAAATCTGGTGAAAATATAAAAGGAAGAAGACTACACGGGGAGCAGAAAGCTCCCCTTACAGCCGTGTATTCCCAGAGCAGAGCATAGGATGAATCAATGTCCTCCAGGAGCTTACAGCCCAGGTAAGAAGTGAGAACTGCACAATATGCCAAGTTCAACCACAGAATCCATGCCACCCTCTTTCAGCCCCAAGTAAGTGGGGAGGAGAGGCACTGGGGCATCTGCCTTTAGCTAGGAGGCAGGAGCTCAGGAAAAGGCTTGCTACCTGTTTACCTGGGCAGGTATTTGCAAGTAGCCTAGGAAGGGCGGCAACTAGGAGTAGGTAACGTACAGTCAAGCGAATGGTTATGCAAATCACTTAAGAAAACACTGGTAAAGGGACAGGGAAGGTCTCTGCACCGGTTTCCCTCACCTGCCCCACTCTTCAGAGGGTGCATGAAATACAAAAACCAGGAGTCGCGAGCTCAGGTCTAATCTGTGTGAGGACAAGGAACCGCCGGGCGCCCGCCCACCTCGCTGCGTTCACGGTTCACGCTGCGACAGGAGAGCAGGGCCCCGGGGTCACCCTCCTGGCCGGTGCAAGCAGCTCTTTGCTGCCCTCTCTACCCCTGCAGCGGGCTGCCCAGCTTAGAATGCCGGCTCGCAGGAAACACCGAGGAAGCCAAAGGTGCTCTTTTCACAAAGGAGACGAGACCGCGGGGGTTGCACGTGTGCACAGGAGCCCTGCAATGCGAAAGGCGCCGGCCCGGCTCGCCGCGGCACTGCCTGCCCATCCACCGTGCACAGGAGAACAGGAGAGGGAAGTTCCCGACCCAGGGCCTCCAGTTCCACCGCCAACACCGATCCAAAGGCGCAGAGTCTGTGGACGAGCCACCACGGGCCCCGCGCGCCCCACGCCGCTCCTACTCTGAGCGCTGGGGGGCAGTCCCGGGACGGGCGCTGCACCCGGACAAGGGCCCGGGGCGCGTTCTTCCCTGGAACTGTCGCGGGGCGCCTGGGACCACTCCAGGGCAAAGGGGAGGGGAGAAATGGCAGGGAAGAAGGCGGAGAAGGCGCCCTGGGAAGCACTTACATTTGCTGGGAAAGCGCCTCCTCTCGAGGAAAAGAAGGAACAGATTCCCGGCTAAGAAAACGCCCCGGGGACGCCTCTCTGCGAAGTGCCGCCTTTTGCCGGTGTATCCATTCTCCCGCCTCCTGTGCCCCCGCCGCCTCACCCCACTCCCAGGAGCTGCTCTTCGACGCCTTCGCCGCGGCTTTGCGAGGGACCCAGGCACGGCCGGGGCTGTGCGCAGCTAGTGCAACAGGCGGGTCCTCGGGGCTCCGGCGACCGCGGGCCCTGGGGACCCAAGGACGGGGAGCGCCCCGCAGGGTGCCAAGTACCCTGCGGATATAGACCTCCGGGATCTTGCACGGGAGACCAGGCCCACGGGGGGCGAGGGGGCAGCAAAAGCCGAGAAAAGTTCCAGGGTCGCCCAGAGAAGTCCTGGGCGCGCACGGGGTGGCGGGGACGCGGGCCGGTACCTGCAGGAACCCCGGCGTCTCCGGCTCGCTCGGCTCCGCGACGCCTCCCGCTGGCGCTGCAGGGATCAGGCCTCGCCGCGCGGCGGTGCCTGCGGCGGCCGCAGGGCAGAGCGCCAGCCGGGTGGCCCACCCGCCACAGGCCGTCTGTCTGTCCAGCCTGGCGGAGCACAGCTGGACGGGCGGGGCGGGGCCGGCTGGCCCCTGGGCTGCCGCCCCTGGGCTCCCAGCTCCGCCTGCCACCTCGCTGGGGCCCGCAGCCAGCACTCCCGGGGCGCTGAGCCGCGGGGAGGCTGTTGGCGGCGGAGGGCTGAGCGCACCAGACGCATCCTGAAGACTGGACACCGCGGCCACCCAGCGGGGCACGCGCCCCGGCCCAGACGCAAGTGCACAGTCACCCCCGGAGCGGCGCGTCCTGTCCGGGGAGGAGCTCGCCCCGCGTCTCCCACCTGCTGGGAGCACCGCGACCCCTCCTCCCACCCACCGCCCAGACATACCTCCTCCTCCGCTCGGCCTCAGTGGGTCGGACAACCTCCTCGCGAACTCTGAGCGCCAAGCATCACTGCAGATTTGCCACGATTCTCTCAGGAAGTCTCAAGGCTGCAACTTGTTTCAAAACAAAAGTGCGAAGAAGGACACAGCCCCGCATCCTGCCTGTTTACTGTCAGCCCCGCCGCCTGAAGACTCGCGCACGGAGTAGAGCAAGATTGTTTTTCACGATCAATTCATCGACTTACCAAAGCAGAGGAGGTGGTGGCCAAGCGGACCGCTCGGAAAAAAAGACCGAGTTGGGTCCTCTTCCGAAAAATGGAAGTGAGGACAGAAGATGCCAGCAGCCGAGACTGAGCAACAAGCCAGGACCTCAGCGAGGGCTGCGTGCGGTCCAGAAGGCTTCGCAGGCCCCTCTGCAGTGAGCCCGAAGGCTCAGTGAACCGCCAGAGGAGGAGAAATGGGACGCATGGGGGCCCATCCCCGCGCTCCCCCTCCCGCCCCCAAACTGCAGGTTTTTAAGTTGTGCAGACTTGCAATAATTCCTCAGAGCCAGCTGCTCCAAGCTGGAGGCGTCCAGTGTTCCCTGGGGTCCCCCCCCGCCCCCGCATCATGCGGTCAGCCAGCTGCCCCCAGCCCAGCACTGGCTGACCACTAGCCTCAGACAAGCCCCTTGCAAGGCCACAAGTCATCAGGTTCCAGGTCCTGGGTCAGACACACGGGAGGGGGTGGGGGCAAAGGGATTTATAGAAAAGGTGAAAGGCACTTCTCTGCCCTTGCTGAAGTACCCAGTGGTGTCTGGGTGTTCTCCTTATTGTTTGATCAAAACCGGTGGTGGGAGTCAGAGGAAAGGGAGCAATGTTTACAGTACCTGGTAGGCTTCTAAAACAAGTTGGAACCTGTATCTTACTCGGAGGTTTGGAGAGAGGAGAGGGCAGCAGCAAACAGGAAAGGCAGCGGAGAAGCGAAAGCACGAGAAGTTGTCCCCCAGACGTCTGTCTGCATTTTCATGTGGCTCATGGAAGGCAAGGTCGGGATGCAGGTGACCAGGGAACAGGTGATTGGGTGCCTCGGGCCCTAATCCCATGGTTCTTTGGTCCTCCAAGCCAGCCCCCTTCTTGTGGAAGCGGATCCAAAGCCCTTGTCTACACTGCTGTTTGCAAGCAGCTGGAGAAGGTAATTTTCATACCCGATTTGTCATCCGTAGGAGAAGGTCTAGGATTCTTCTAAAAATATGTTTACGTTTTGTCAGCACCTGAGAAGAAGGCTCTCCGAGCTCTCCCAGAAGTTAGCTATTTAATGGTTTTAAATCTCTGGGGACTTCCAGAAGTCCGGCATTGTTTACGTGAGAGTGAAATACGCTCAGCGCCTCTAAGCTCTGCAGGAGGCATCTGCAGTGCAGAACAGAGAGAGGTCCTTCTCGGGGGCTCTGGGCGGCACGCGAACTGGAGGGAAACACACACCTGGGGGGTCAGAAAGGGCCCGCGTTGGCATCTGGAAAAGCTGGGGACAGAAAGGTCAGGCCTGAACTGTGGGCATATTGAGGGGGAGATGCAAGTATAGATTTGGGGTTCTCATCCTGCTGGAGCTGTGGGGAGCCCTGTGAAAGTCACTTAGGCTTTCGGCCCCAGATTCTTGTCTACTAGAAAAGTTCCTCTCTCGCCGGATGATCGTGCAAAGCAAATGAAGTAATAATCAGGAAAGCATTGTCTAGACCATAAAAAGCATGTCTGTTCCCCAAAAGTTCCCCCTTGAAAGTTTACCAAGGTTGATATAGGCGAAGTGATACACATGCACGCACATACATGCACGTGCACACACGCATACACACACACACACCCCATGCTCTCACCCCATCTGTAGCCCCTTCCACTGACTGTAGTTTCCATCCCCATGGGCATGCTCTGATCTAACTGCCCCGCTCCTCCCACACGCCCACCCCCCACCCCATCAAAACATCTTTACACTACAGGCTCTGACATCCCCTCCCTCTTCATTAGCCATTCCCACAGGGAAGCATGTAGACAAGCCAGTCATTCACCTCTAAGGGGCTAATTACCAGCTGGCAGTGGCAGTCGCTCCTCCATGGTTTCAAGAGGACTCCCGGAGTCAGTGCAGACGTCTCAGGCAGATGTGGGATGTGCGCAGTCTGCCCCCGGGCCTTCATGTTCTTCTTGCTCTGAACACTGTCCCCCTTTCCCAGTCTCCCTCACTTTCTTACCCACTTACCCACACATCTGTGGACTCCCTACCCTTTCCTCACCCAAACCTGCCCTTGACCTTTCATTCTCACTATAATCCTAATGGCA
Organism: Craseonycteris thonglongyai; assembly: GCA_004027555.1. Classification (NCBI taxonomy): domain Eukaryota; kingdom Metazoa; phylum Chordata; class Mammalia; order Chiroptera; family Craseonycteridae; genus Craseonycteris; species Craseonycteris thonglongyai. The sequence continues at coordinate 12,863 of PVKE010013214.1, read as the reverse complement.
GAGAGCCAGCTGGGGGTCACCCCAGGAGGTAAGAGCAGTTCGCATTTGCTTTTGAAATGGGGTCAGGTGTACATGTGGAAATGGAGGCGCTCTCACGTCTGGAGGAAAGTGGGGAGTGAAGGGCTACTGGTATTAATGGTTACCATTTACTCAGTTGATGCCTCTTAGTCACTGCTCTTTAACCAGCAGCCTCAATGTCACTCCAGCCAATCTGAGCACAGGACACACAGGCGATTCCCCAGCCACCTCCCAGGCTTTCCCCCGTCACCTTGCGTTTACAGCGGTGCTCCCAACCACCCAGCCCTTCCTTGCTCAACACACTCCCGCTCAGAACACCATTCCGTTGGTGACCGCCGCCCTCTGGAATGCCCCATGTCCTGTCCTGGGTTAGGTGTCCCCTCTGCAGGCTCCTGCAGCACCCACTGTTTCCCTCTTTCATAGCACCTACCAATATTGGATTCTAACACTTATCTTCCTCCAGACAGTGAGCTCCTTGAAGACTGAATTTCTCGTCTGTGAAGTGAGTGATTGAAGGCTGGCATAGGGCTGCTCAGTTCCACCAGCTCCCGATGGGAACTGACACCCTTTAATTCCATTACCTTCTATCAGGTAAAAAAAAAAACAACACACAAAACATAAACCATCACCTCAGTCTCTCGGCTTCGGTGCAGCTCAAGACTAAACCTAGTGAATTGGCTAGAATGCTTTTATTCCAGATTATTGATACATATTGATCACTCTTCTTTCACAAAATTACTGGCATGCTTACTTTAAATGGCCTGTTATGTGATTTTTATATTGAAGGTACCTTAAATATTTATGGTCTTAAGTCCAAAGACTTAAAATCTAATCTGCGTTTGCCTCTGATCAGCTCAGCAATGTCCCATCTCTGAATCTCTGCTTGGGTTTGGACCGCATATCTCCAAAGTCCTTGCCACCTCTAAATGCTTTGTAGTCATACAAAGAGAAGGACGCCATTTATAAGTTATAAAATATTCTGTCACAGAATATTGCCTGTCTGCAGACACAAAGGAGTGCTCTCCTCCGGAACTTGGAGGTGTCCTTCGAGGACTCCTGAGCATTTCCCAAAGTGTCATGGATGAAAGGCTTGGGGAAGTGCATATTACACTCCACTTGTCCACACCCATAACACACTTGAGTGGAGTCAAGGTTCTGTCTGGGAAGTCAGGTCATAAAAGTACTCCAAGCAATGGACTTCCAGAGTGTTCATGTCTGCTAATCTTACCTTTTCAGCCACATTTCAAGCTCTTCACAGCTTTCTCTCTGCCTTACTCATTCCCACAGGCCCTGTCCCACCCCCCCCAGGATTTCCCACCATCCAGCAACTAAAAGGTTAGTGCTCGGCCCAGTCAGTACTGACAGCTTTTCCAGCTGTTGTTACACATTTGGAATGTCAACCCTGAATGTGCATATACTTGATTTGATTGTTCCAATCCCTGTTTCTCCACAGAGCAATGACAACAAGAACAAAAGTAAACCTATGTAGAGCATTCAGTTCAGTCTCTTGTTCTACCTTTAAGGATTCTCAGAGCTCTGAACACCTTGCTGATGTCCCCATCCGTATCACCAAGGTCGTGACCCACCCAAGCTGCACAGATGGAGGGAGACAGCAGGCTGTGACCACTGTCCATCACAGAGCTAATGCCACAGGCAGCTGTGACAGCAAGTGACCAACCTTGGCCACACCACTGTGACTGTCCTTCGCTCTGGCCCCCTGGCTGTGCAACTTGAAGCCTCTCACCTCTCTCTCTGATGTTCAGTGTACTCGTTGGCTAGCTGCTCCCCCACAGGGTGGGACTGGGGCTTAAATAAGATAGTGATGAGACAGAGCCACAGGGAGGAAAGAAAAAGCCTTCAGTATCGACCTCAGCATCAAACCAGCAGCTTCACGTTGGCCTCCCTGTGTCTCAGTCCCGCCAGTGTAACACAGGGTCAGTACACTGGACTGCAGCTCCTACTTGTTATGAGATTCCATGTGCTGCCTTGACAAGCTGGGCCTTTACAGGGGAAGGCATTAAAAAGTTCAAATTGAGGGATGCCAGGACGCAACCATGAGGGCCAAGGTTCGAGTCCCGGCCTTGGCCTGTGCAAACCCATGTGCTGAACTGCAGTGCAGCTAGGAACTGCTGGGACGGCTCGGCAGCGTAGTTTCTCACCTCCCATTAATGAGTCCCTGGGTTCGGTTCCTGCCCCACACGGCCTCACATCCACCTGTGTGGAATGAATCCATATCACAACGAATGACATACAACTATGGAGACTGCTCTGGGCCCTCCCCCTTCTCTCTCTTTTTCTATCATCTCCTCTCAATAAAATAAACCTTAAAAAATAATAATAATAATTCAAATTGGTAGTTACGATACAGTCATGGGAATATAAAGTACAGCATAAGGAACATAGTCAATAATATTGTAATAACTGTGTATGGTGGCAGATGGGTACTAGACTTATTAGGGTGATCTCTCCAGAAATTATATAAATGTCGAGTCCCTATGTTATACAACTGAAACTAATATAACATTGTATGTCAACTGTAATGGAAATTTTGAAATTATAAATAAAAAGATTTTTAAAAAAACAAGGAGGTACGTAAGTCTTTTCACCTGCCTTCTTCCAACTCCTGCCTAGAATGTGAATGAGATGACCGGAGGCCTAGCAGCCATTTTGGACCAAGAGAACAAGAGGTCCGCCCAGGGGATGGTGGAGTGTGAGCCGTGACCACCCCAGGAGGCTGTTCAGTCTGTGCTGGACACTGTCAATTGATGTACTTCTTTCACCTGAGAAAAATAACTACTTATTTATGGGTCTGTGTTTTAATGCAAGTGATCCTAATGTCAACTGGTAGAGTGAATATTTAATAATAATAAATAGTACACATAGTCACTATTTTATTGAGCTTCTAATGATCTCATAAGGTTTTTTAAAGGAATGTTTAGCTTTGGCAATGTCCAGGTTTACGGGAGTGCAGCATTGCATTGCAAGTACTTTCACAACTACCTTTAGGAGATTCAAATCAATGTTTGCATCAGGTCATTTTACGATGGAAAAGCCTGGAAAATTCTACATTTTTTCTGAACTAGCATGTAGACTTCTAGGACCTAGGTTCAAGTGCACCCTTATTCACAGGCATACACTCATACGCACACACCTGCATGGATGTACACATACTCTCAGGAAGCTGCACATATGCATCACACACAGGTACACCCTCACACCCATGTTCAATGGCAGGCTCTGGTGGTTTCCTGTGACTATGAAGTCCCCAGATTTCTCTGTCACCAGAGCACTAAGCTATTATGGATTATTATTTTCATTAACCTTGTATGCTATACTGGAAGTGGGGTGCTAATCCATAAAGAATAAGAACAAGAAATCCTTGTTCCTTGACCATGGACGTGCACTTGGGGAAAAGCAGGAAGAGGAGAATCCCTCCCACATACTGGTTCAGCATCAGAAGGAGACTCCATTGAGTCAGGGGCAATTTGGACATCAAGAGGCCTCACCTTGCTGGAGGACATTTCCAAGGGTGTGCAAATTAAGCTCCTACCTGAGTCACCTCCACACAAGCTTGCCAACTAAATCCTGCCTCTGTATTTTGCTGTCTCCTGGAGCTCAACCTCTGCCTCTGATCCAGTCCTTTGAGAGTCTGCTCAGGGTTGCTTACTGAACTAAGGACTTAGCAAAACACAGAGATGAAGAAACTCGGTCCGCGCTCCCAAGAAGTGAGCACTCTAGCAGATAACCAACCACACAATAAATATTGAGAGCCAAGTCCCTAAAAATGTGTGGCGTCACAGGAGTTGATACATATCTAAGGTGCCACTTACTGCCTGTTGATCCTTGGGAAATTCTCACTTTTCTCATCCACAGCTTGGGAATCATTAACTTGAACCCTCAGAAACTTGAAAGCTGAGGAAGTCTCCTCACAAATTATTTTGGGAGTCCCTCTAGTGTTAAATTAGAGTTAAATAAAAGATTCAGCAAATCTTCTATTTAACTCTAATTTTGCCAACATTTACCATAGAATTCCATCCAAGTCATCTCCATTCTAAGTCCTGGAGTGTCTCCATTCTGGACCAACCCCCAGGTCATCCTTAGCAGGTGTTCTAGCTACCTACTCACTGAGAAGATACACACCATGGAAGCAATGAATGGTCCCTCAACTTTCATCTTCTCCACCTTCAAATCTCTTTGAGGCTTCACACATCTCCCCTTTTCTCCTGCTTTGAGGAAGAGTGTGTATACCCAGGTATTTTGGAGAGTCAAAATAATGATGGCCAAAAATCCAAGACTAGGAAGAAAGAGGGTTTTCCTAAATAAATGATTCCCAAAGAACCAATTACAACCCTAGAATGCAGAACCCAGAGAGTGGAAATATAGAGGAGTCAGAGGTGTTTCCAGGCTTCAGCACTTACCACCTGGGCAGCCCTGACATGTGACTCAATTGTCATCCATTAATTCATCGGACCCACATTTGAAGTTTTACAGAGTGTCAAGTATATGAACCATGGCTACAATTTAACCATTATAAAATGGGTGTGATAATCATACTAACATAAAAATATGTCTTGAAGCTTTAGTGCTTCAAGTACAAAGGGAGTAATAAGTGTGAATTATCTTCCACTTTCTTTTCTGGCCCTCAGTACCCATAGCCACGGTCCTTTTTCTGGCTATAAAGAGGAATTTCTCATAAACAAAATAAATTCCTAGTTGGGTAATAAGGAGCCTCACCATAAATCCCACAGAAGCTTCAAAGCACACCCTCCCATTCTCATAATGAAGTCCTAAGGTTGTGAGTGGCTGGTTGAACCACATTTTTGTTATAAGTAAACCATCCCCAGGCAGAGTCCGCAAGTCCTGCCAAATGATGACAGGCAGGCAGGCCCCTCAGGCTAGCAGGCTGGCAGCGTGCTCTCCCTGACAATCAGAAGAGCTGCATTTGCATTCGTTCATTCATTCCCCCAGTCAACAAACATTTTCTGAACATTAACATTATACCAGGCTCAGTGCAAAGAACTGGAGTTATTGAATGTGAACCTCAAGCACTCAGATTCAGAGGTGCAAAATTTTTATTTTCTTTATTTCTCTGTCTCTAGAGGACTCAACTCTTGAGGACCCACTTCTGCATAGAAGAAAACCAATAATCCTGGTAATTCCAGGTCAATCTGGTGATTCCTGCTGTTCAATTCTATAAACTCAGGCTCCTCCCCTGCCCCCTTCCTTCCCCTGTCTTCTGAGATACTTATGATCAGTGGAGGGCCATGTATCACCCAGGAGTGGAGGGTGAGTGGAATAAAACCTCCACATTGGGCCTCAGCTGGGCTGGGCTGGGCTGCCCATTGTTTGATCTTCAGCCTAAACAATCACTCCTCATCAATAGCCACATTTTTGCTGGGCCCTCAGTTGGAACAGAATTCACTCTGTTCCTCATGGACTTGACCCTAGTGCTTTGGGGCCATCACTCCACTTATAGCACATCTGCAGGGTTTAGGCTATCTCAGCCCCTTCCCTGCACAGGGTGTGAGGCATCCTGGAAGGTACACTGAGGCCACATCCCCAAACAGCTCACTCAGCTGCTACTACTCTTTGGTACAAATGCCACACTGGGAGCAGATACCTCGACATAGTTTGGAAAAATGAATACTGATATCTTTTGCTCTGAGACCCTTCAAACTACCTGGGAATTCTTTCTTCTGCCCTTCTTAGGGCTTCCACCACCTCTCTCGATCTAAGTTCCAAAGATCTTCCATCTCATGACCTATTCTATCAACTGTATAGGAAAACTGGTTCTTCCTTGGATCCTTTTCCAAGCTGTTTTTTATGCCAGAACCTTGGCTCTTGAGCTGCTATAATTAATTCCTTTCTCTCAAAGTCATGGTTATAGCTTCAAGAGCCTATTGTGCAAGTTAATAGTGAAACTCTGATGTTTCTTTCTCTTTTCATTCCTACATTAACAATCCTAATCCTCTGACTAAATAGGGGAAGACTGCATACAAAAAATGTGGAAGGGGGAAGCACTGTGGTTAGTATTTTTTTTTTATATCGTTTTTTTTTATATTTATAGAGAGTAATTATTTTATCTTCAGTGCATATTTATTTTTATTTTACTTTTGACAGATAGAGAGAGAGACAGAGACAGAGACAGCTAGAGAACCAAACTGTGGGAACTCCCCAGTTCAGCATGTGGGTCCTGCCTGGGCCGGAGCCGGGATTCGATCCTCGGTCCTCGGGGCCTCAAAGCGAG
>PVKE010013213.1:0-36926 GCA_004027555.1 Craseonycteris thonglongyai | reverse complement strand
CGAGAATGCTCACTTATCAAGTAAATAGATAGGCAAGAAAAGCAATTTAATTTAAAACAAAGAAAAGGTACTTACATTTTAAACAGAAGAAAAATTGAAACTCAACGTGGTCACCGAGGATAAATAATATTGATTGATAATAATACTGTTAATACAAAAGAAAAGAAGCTACCGTATGACACTACCAAATATTCAAGCTAACTGTGTTCTTCGATGAGTCGAGTCATAACTGTTGCGTTCACGCATTGCGTCCGGTGACAAGTGTAACACATAAGTCAAAATGTATTGTCTGGGTGAGTGGAGATCACAGTGTCAGGCTGTCAGAATTCTAGGAATTTATGACCTTGGCAAATTCCCAGAATGCATTAAACTATTGCTAGAAAGTTTTGTCTTCTACAATCGCTTCAAAGTCCACGGTACACGGAATTCCACCCCAGACATTGTGAGCGATCGACGATTGACCAAAATTGGCCTCGCGATCAACGGGTCGACCGCGATCGACTTGTTGGCCACCCCTGCTCTATTGGGATTTGTCTGATTTTTTTCTCATGATTAGACTGAGGATTTGGGTTTTTAGGAGATGACCACAGAGGTAAAGTACTATTTTCATCACATCATATTAAGGCTTCCTTACATCTACTTAATTTATTACTGTTAATGTTGACCTTAATCACCTGGCTGATGTAGTGTTTCTCAAGTTTCTTTATTGTAAAGTTACTCTTTCGACCCTTCCTATACCAAACTATTTGGAAGGAAGTCACTATGCACTGACTCTTCTCCTTGAGAGTGGTATATCTACATAAATAATTTCTTTGCACAGGAGATTTTTCTTTCCTACCCATTTATTTATTTACTCAATCATTTGTTTATATCAATATGGACTTATGGAGTTTTACTTTATCTCATACTACTTTATTTTGAGGCTTAAATTGTTCCAGACTTGGCCATTGAGAGATCTTTCAGTTGGCTCCTATGTTACTCTGGAGCCATTGGGTTTTTGTGGGTTTTTTTTTTAGCATTTTCTTACTATCTGGCACTAGAAGATGCTCCAGGTTCATTCAGGCATAGCTGACAACCTTGTAATTTCTTGCTTATTAGGGGAACTAAAAATTGTAATAAATTAGTATTTATCTCCCAGCCAAACTATTAGACAACACAAATAACTATTTTTTCTACATTTAATATTATGAAATAATCATGAAATTAGTATGAATTCAATTTTGTTTTTTATAATTATGTAGCTGCAATATATTACAATTATAATAACATTTATAATGATGATTAACATAAGATTATAGCATCAAGATTTTTCTGAATCAAATACAGATTTAAATGTATTAAGTATAATTTTAATCTGTATATTATATTCGACTTAAAAAATATTGACAACTCAAATGTCATATATAAAACACTCAAATGTCCAACTATCACAGATAATTGGAATTTTACCTGAGGAATATGAATAATTTGTTTGTAAGAATGTGGGTAACTTTGAACATTTGTTAGGATTTAAAGCATGTTTATTATAACTTAGAACCAGATAACATTAAATTTCTCACAAATGGTGAGATTGATATTACTTTTTTTTTAAGATTTATTTTATTGTTTTTGACAGAGACAGACAGAGACAGAGAGAATGGGGAGGGCCCAGAGCAGTCTCCACAGTTGTACATCATCAGTTTTTGATACGGTTTTGTTCTACATAGGTGGGCAGTGGCCATGCAGGGTGGAACTGGGCTGGGGGTCTCCCGTGTGGAAGGCTCACCTCCTTGAGCCAGGAACCGAACCGGAGGCCTCCCACATGGGAAGCACACCCCAGTTCAGCATATGGGTCTGCACGGGCCAGGGCTGAAATTGGGTCCTAGGGGCAGCAAAGAGAGCGCTTAACCCGCTGAGCCATTCTGGCTTCCCCAAGATTGATATTAAATGCATTAATATAAGCAAAAGTATATAGCAAAGTGCCTGATACATTTGTTTGAACTTTAATATACAGGTTAAGGAGGGCTAGAGAGAAATATAAAGACTTGTGGCACACGCTAGCCTAGATGTCTTGTCAAGGACACCTAATATGACTTTGAAAGCTGAGTGTGAGAGTTCATTTAGTACTAATTCTCTGAGTCAAAAACTCATCTTAATCAATTTTCCAACTTATAAAGCAGTTTCTTAATGTAGTGAGTTTGGAGCATCAACCATTTTATTATTTTTTAATTATTTTTTTCTTTTCTTTCTTTTTTTCTTTATTTATTTAAATTTATTTTTACTTTTAATGCCCTCAACCCTATTTTTATTCCTGAGGGCATATTATAATGGGGCCCTTTCTCCAGCAATTCACTTTTATAGGACCCAAATCCTTCTAGGACATTCCCTTTGCCTCGTGATTAAAAGGGAAAAGGCTACGAAAGAAAGAAAATTTTCTGCTCTCTCTAGATTCACCTTTATTAAAAAAAATATTTCTTATATTATCTTTAATAACAATAATCTTGAAAACTATGTGAATATTCAGTTTTATCTCACACCTCTCTATCCAGATCTCTAGTTTATTTCTATCCAAGATTAACTAAACACCTACATAGATGAATTACAAATCAAATAAAGATTAAAAAATAAATGTTTTATTCTGAATTTACTTGGACTTTTGACACTTCTAGATGCATTTGCTAAACCATGGTCTGTCACCTCCATTTATATTTTTGTCTGACCCCTGATTTACCCACCTCAGTGGTTAAAAAGAAACCAGCAGTTCTCGCAACAGCAACTCCTCAACTTGCAACACAGCTGTTGGGGTTCCTGAGAGCCAGGGCTACTGGGAAGACCTGAGTTTCTGAAACATACAACTCTATCCTTAATCAAATGACACTACCAATAGCATTCCTAAAGGCACAGGCAGATTCAGATAATATGGGGGCATGAAGATTAGGCATTTTTGGAAGCCCTCATAAAGTGAATAGACAAAATTAGGTTTATTTCTTAGAAGAGGCCCATGCAAATGAGAAGCACTGAAGCTTAAGGTTAGCTTCACGGTTAAATCTGTCACTGCCAAGGAAATTCATATATCTATATAGAGATCTCCAAATATATACCCAAAATAAAAAAGTGTGTGTGTGTGTGTGTGCACTCGCACATGCATGTATGTGTATATAAGACCAAAACCAGCACAGGAACACCTTATTTCTATCTGGGATTTTGTCTCCTATCTCAATGAAGAACCTAGTGAGTTAGACTGGACCATCTAAATGGTCAAACTCGAATCTAAGATTTCATAACTCTCATATAAAATGAGGTATTGGAGCAACAAAATGCGCCAGGACGCAAAAGCGCAAAACAGAGTACCAACATTTAAGCAGGCCTGAATTACCAACCTAGATACTTTCCTGGGTTGGGATCATCCCTGTTTAACCTAAACTTCCTGGAAGAGAGAACACCCAGAACGAGATTACTCCTATACATTCTATGAGGCTTCAAAAGCATCTTCCTAATACCATCCAGGTCATCCTTTCTTTCACTGGGCAAGGGATCAGGCAGAAGCCCTTTCTTCATGGCAGAGCCATGCAAAGAACAAACGAAGTCAGCTAGGTGGTAAAAGGATATAGGTGCTGATTGAAGCAAACCTGCTCTTCTATCTTCCCTATCACCAGGCTTTAAAGTAGTTCTTCCATTTATCCATCAATACCCATCTGAAATTTAGAAACTATTAGGATTTATTTTACTGAAGTATTTGGATTGTTTGCTCTGATTGATCAAGATATTTTATTCCTCTGCTACTTATGTAGCATTAGTTTCAAAAAATAAAAAAACTTTCTCTAATTAAGAAAGAGGGTTAAGAAATTTGCTATAGAGATACTTGTAAATTTAGAACTAAAACTCTCTCATGGATCATAGTTTCTACTTCCCTCTCTGTTTCTGCTCATTATCTGCTTGGTGACTAACTTCTGCTTATAGTTTCTGCTTCCTTTTAAGTTCTGTTTGCGTATGATTTGCACCTGTTAGGCTACTATGCTAGGTGCTGGAAATATAGCAGTAAGACAGCTCTGACCCCTCATAGGACTCACAGTATGGCAAGGAAGGGGTGGGGAGATAGAGAGGAGAGACAGACAGAGACAGAGAGAGAGAGAGAGAGAGGGAATGCTATGAAACAAACATACAAATACAATGAGAGCATATAGTAAGGCAGTGTAATATAAACTGAATGATGATCCATGCATGAGTGGGTTATGAAATCAATATAGTGGCTTATGACCAGTGTTTTTAATAAATAATAGAAAATGTCAAAGTAAATCACACATAGTAAAGAAAAGTATTGTTTTTGGAATGCTGGGATAGCTCAACAAGTTGAGTGGTTGCTTTGCAACCGCAAGGTCTGGAGATCAAATCCACCATGACTCGGTGGTAAAGGTTCTCACTTCCCATGTGAGAGGCACCCAGTTCATTTTCTGCCTCACACAGCCCCAGATTCACCTGTGTGGAATGAAACCATGTCACAGCTAATGATGTACAACTATGGAGATTGCTCTGGGCTCTCCCCATTTCTCTATCTCTCACCTTCTCTTAAGCAATAAAATATTTTTTAAAAAGTATTGTTTTGTGCAACTTTTATTTTAATTTATATTATTAGTAAATATTGGACAAAAATTCAGGTCCTTGTGGAGTGTGCTAGTTAAGATAAAGAGATAATAAATAAGAAAATTAGTAAATTAGATACTATATTAGAAGATGACCAAACTGAAAAACAAAAGGCAAGGAGGAATATATAAAATGTCAGAGGTGGGGGTTGAAATTTTAAAATACTAGGAAACTTTTGGGTAAAGACCTGAAAAGAATTGAGGGAGTGAGCCATATGGATATCTGTATAAACATTCTAGGAAGAAATAGCCAGTTCAAAGGCCCTGAATAGACCTTGCCTGTTTGTAGATGAGCCAGGCCAATATGACTGAAGGAGAGTGAATGGAGGCATAGCTGGAGGTGAGAAACAAGGACCAGTGGGGGTTCTGGACCATGCAAGGCCTTGTAGTTTGCAATAGAGTCCTTGGTTTAGACCCTGGGTGAGATGGGAGCCCTTGAATGATGTTGAACATAAGAGTAACGGTGTGATTTATGTTTTAATGGGTTCGCACTGGCTCCTGAATTGAGAATAATTTTAAGGGAGGCAAAGGCAGAGGTAGGAACACCAGAATGTAAAGTTCACCAGGTCAAGAGTTTTTAACTATTTTATTCACTTTGTGTCAGTAGTGCTTTATAACAGTGACTGGCACATGGAGATAACTGTTCATTCAAGAATGAATATTCTCCTCAATGTGCACCAGATTATACTATGAAATATATTTTTTACTGTGGGTCAAGGTCATAAGAGTCAAAAGTTCCTCTCTTATAGGAACCTGACCTAGTCTAGGATCTTATGAAAAGGACACTGGGAATTGACATTTAGGCTGAGATCTGAAAAATGGGTAAGAGGAAGTTTAAGATGAAGAGAAGAGAATTTTTCAGGAGCTGTAAAGTTGGAAATCATTAGCACACACATAATGTTTGAAGCTCTCTGTAGGTGTTTTGGTCAGTATGGAAGGAGAAAAATTAAAGCCATTGCAAACCACCCTCATTTTCTGTTTATTTATTTAATTTTTTTAAAGATTTATTTTTATTGTTTTTTGACAGAGAAAGAGACAGAGAGAGAGACAGAGAGAAGGGGGAGGGCCCAGAGCAGTCTCCATAGTTGACAGTATCATTAGTTTTCCATATAGTTTTACTCCACAGTTGGGCACGGAGTGTGCAGGGCAGAAACTGGTCTGGGAGCCTCCTGCATAGGCTCTGGCAAGAACTGAACTGGGGGCACACCCCAGTTCAACATATGGGTTCACATGGACCGGGGTCGGGTTTCGATCCTTGGTCCCCAGGGCTGCAAAGCAAGTGCTTAACCCACTGAGCCATCCCAGCTTCCCCTGTTTATTATTTTTTTATTATCAATTTTCTGTAATATTTGTCCTACTGAAAAACAGCTTATAATAGTCATCAAAATATATATCTTTAAGGCAATCTCTTGTATCATATCTGAGTAATAGGAAAAGTCAGTGAATTTTTTTAAAGATTTATTATATTGTTTTTGACAGAGACAGAGAGAGACAGAGACAGAGAGAGACAGAGAGAAGGGGGAAGGCCCAGAGCACCTGCAGTGTTCACAATATTGATTGGATTTGATTTTATGCTAAGTCAGATTCTGTTGCCATGGGGATATACACACAGACACACACACATACTGTATCTTATCAAATTTAAATATAAAACTCTTCATTTAAAGCAGGGCTTTCTATCTAAGCACACATTTGGTATTTTTTGTTTTCTATGGGAAGTTCACTGTCCTTCATAATCTTCTAGTATTTGTTAAATTGTGAAATAGAATTAAATCTCTTAAACATGTTGTTTAGAATATTATCACAATTTAAACTACAATAGAATCTAATTCTAACTTTACTAATTAAAAATTTGGGGAACCTGGGATGGCTCAGTGGGTTAAGCACTCACTTTGCAGCCCCAGGGACCAAGGATTGAATCCCGCCCCTGGCCTGTGCAGACCCATGTGCTGAACTGGGGAGTTCCCCCAGTTCCGTTCTCACCAGGGTGAGACACCAGCCCAGTTCCTGCTCTATGCAGCCCCATGCCCACCTGTGGAATGAAACTATGTGGAAAAACCAAAGATGTGCAACTACAGCGACTGTTCTGGGCCTTCCCCCTTCTCTCTGTCTCTGTATCTTTCTCTCTCTCTCTGTAAAAAAAAAATATATATATATAAATAAATCTTTAAAAAAATAAAAATTTGTAACATTTGACTTGTCTAAAAAAATCAAACAAATATATTTAACCTACAAGATGTGATAGAAAAATATGGCGGAAGTTTAAATTTAAAAGGTTATTACAATAAAGGACACATTGCCATTAATCCCCCTCAAAATACTCCACCTCGCTTGAACCACACTTATTCCATTGTTCTCATGACTTTGTGAAGCTGTTCTGGAAGTCCTCTTTTGTGGGTGCTTTAGTTGTGCTGTTGTGGCTGCTTAGATGTTCTGAATCTATTCAAAACATTCACCTTTCGTGGTCATTTTGTCTTTGGGGAAGAGCCAGAAGTTGCACATTGCCATATTCAGTGAATAGGATGAGGATACACTGTAATGTTTTTATTTGACAGAAATTTATGTTAATGTGTTGTTCATGATCCATGATTTGTGGCACACCTTCTTTCAACTGTAACTCACAACTGACTGAGTGCACTGAACAAGTTGAAACTTGGCACACAAACTGTTACTAAGGTTCAATGTGCTGCTTCCTGTTTGGAAGATCTCTGACTTCCTTTGGAATGGCACTTGGAAACAGCATTCACCATTACTGTATTTTTTGATCATACTTTGTATTTTAAAAAACTTTAACTATTGTTTTAAACAACTTTTTTAAAGATATATTTTATTGTTTGAGAGATGATGAATGAGAGAGAGAAAGAAGGGGGAAGGGCCCAGAGCAATCTCCATAGTTGTACATAATTAGTCATGACATGGTTTCATTTCACATAAGTGGATGTGGGGCCACACAGGTCAGGAATCGAACAGGGGGCCTCCTTCATGGGAGGTAAGAACCTTCATTGCCATTCTGGAGATTGCCAATTGCACTGCAGTTCAGCATATGGACTTGTACAGGCTGAAGCCAGGATTCGATCCCCAGACCTTGCAATTGCAAGGCAAGCTCTCAACCTGTTGAGCTCTCCCGGCATCCCTTATTTTCTTATAAGGTAAAACATTGCCATTGTAGGAAGTATAGAAAACACATAAGAGTAAAAAATAATAAAAATCACCTGTAGCCATATCACTCAGATGTAATATCACTTTTTATAGTTTACAATATTTCCTTCCAGTTTCTATGCATATATTTAATGTATATTTAATTCTGTTATTGTACTAAGATATGTTAATAATAGACAGCAGTTATTACCACTTATTATGAGCTGGCACCATGCTAAGTACTTTACATATATATTACCTAATTTAATCATCACCGGGACCGTATAAAATTAGGTACTATTATTATTCCTATTTTATTGATAAGAAAATTGAGGATCAGAGAAGTTTAGTAACTTTTTGAAGGTCATACATTTAAAAAGTGTCTGAGCCAACTCTAGGATTTAGACTGACCTGACTACAAAGCCTGAAGCCTATATTCTTATCATTACCCTAATCTGCTTTTGTCATTAGATCATGTGAATTTTTCCATATCATTAAGTATTCTCCATAAAATGATTTTTTTTTACTTTTTAAAGTTTATTTATTTAATTGTTTTTGACAGAGAGAGAGAGAGAGTGAGAGACAGAGAGAGAGAGAGAGAGACAGAGAGAGAGAGAGAGAGAGAGAGAGAGAGAGAGAGAGAACTGAACTGGGGGAACTCCCCAGCTCAGCAAATGGGTCCACATGGGCCAGGGCCGGAATTCGATCCTGGGTCCCCGGCGCAGCAAAGTGAGCACTTAACCCACTGCGCCATCCCGGCTTCCCCTAAAATGATTTTAAGGGCGGTAAAGTGGTCTGTTTTGTCAGGAACACCATAATTACTTTAATCATGTTTCTTTGAACATTTTGGTTACTTACAGTTTTGAAGGCAAGGGCCATCATGTGTGAGCCATGTCAATATACCCAGCATCTAGCAAAGTGACTGGCACATTTGTTCAGGCTCATGATGTCCACTGAATGATTAGTTGGAGAGAGGAAAAGGATATTCATCTAAGGTAAATGACATAAAATGTGGAAGACAGGCAGAAATGAAGATGACATGTTTGTGGGAAAATGAAGGAAGAATCCTACTCAACAGAAACAGAGAAAATGCATATTGGAGGAATTGGTTTTCATTAAGCTCTATGAATTATAAATGACAGAAACTCAATCAGACCAACTTTCTTAAGATGGTAATTATCAGTAAAGAACATTATGATACCACAGGAATTCAAGTCTAGAACTATCATGGACTCCCTTAATCGATCAGTCCTTCTACTTTACCCTTGGGTAGATTCCAAAGTATTATAGCTAGGACAAAAGTTCTCACAATGTCTCATATTAATATACTTTTAGACAAAAGAACCCTTTAACCCTTTAGGGGAAAAAGAGGAAAAGGCAAAAATAACATGATCAACAGTGGTAAAGAGTTATTCCACATCCAAAAATCTTAAGACAGATTGGCCAACCAGACTTGATCATAGTGGTACCCCTGGTATATCACATAGACAGACCTGCAGAGGAGATTCAGAGTCATAATGAACATTTTTGCCACCTGTCTTTTGTGTGACACACTCTTTTAAGAACAAAGGGAGTGGTTCTCCGTGTTCTACAAAAATGACACAATAATAAACTCCTGTCTGGCATCTTATCTCATTCCTTGCTGCTTTTTCTATAGTAATGAAGCAGTCAGCCTTAACTTTTTTTTTTTAAGTGTAGAATAGTCTTGAGATAAGACTATTTCCTAAGTAACCTTACAGATCAAAAACAAAGGATACAGGGTTCTCTTGATCATTTTGTTACCTGCTTAATTTTGATTTTATTTGTCAAATGTTTTCACCTATTAGAAAGAAGGCATTAAGATATTACAGCATGCTCAGCACATTGCATGACATACAGATCAAAACAAAACAAAAGCATCAGCTACGTGACCCAGACTGTACCTTTTAGGAATGTACAATGTATTAATTTCAATGGTAGTATTAAAGGCTGTGGATTTTCTATTTTTTACTCTGTCATCTTCAGCATGTTGGTTCTTGCTCTGAGGCTTGTCCCCTTATGATCACAGATGGTATGTCATTAAGGTAAAGAAGAAGAGTCATAGTAATTTTCTTCCATGGTTCTATTATTACCAGCTTGGAGAAACTTTGCTGGAAACCACCTACCTAGTAGATTGCCCATCATGTCTCATTGGCTAAAATTGTTTCACATGCCCACAACCTAAACTAGTCATTGACAAGAGGAATAGAATGTCAATAATTGGACCCAATCAAGATTGCTGGGATTGGGGAGGGGTTTAGCCTCTCTCAAATCACAAGGCTACCCTAGACCTGAGCAAGCAGGGGTTCTCTTAGCAACTCTGGGGTACGAGCTGTGGAGAAGGATGGCTGTAGAAAGAAAGACTGCTTAGAGAATCAATAGGGTCTTCAACGTAAGTCAACAGCAGAGCAAAACAAACACACAAATTCAAAAAGCACAGTGGCCCAGGCCATTTAATACCAGGGCAAATAACCTCACATGAATTATTCATTCTGAAATATTTGTCATGCGGTTGCCTAGAGTGGTGAGCAGGACATCAGCTTTCAAATCAGACAGGCCTGGTCACTCAGCAGTGATTTAATATTAGAGATATTAACTTCTCTGTAATTCAACGTCTTTCTTTATAAGATAGGGATAACAGTGCCTACTCCTAAGACCTATTATGAAAAACTAATTCTATTATGGACATAAATTGCCTAAAACAACCATAGGCATTTGAGTGTATATTTTTTCCCTGTCTATTGAAATTATAATAATTCATACTGATGATTCCAACTCATCACTAAAATGTTACATTTTATTCTAAATTTTTTGTTTGGAAGTAGATATTTCATGTGTATTGGACATATTTTTGGCCAAATCTGATTAAATTAAGAGATTCTGGATTGATAAAATATAAAAACATAGTTATGCAGATGCCCAGAATGACTCATTAATAATAATAACTGCTCATATTTGAGAAGTTACTAGTTTCATAAACATTCTATATTTTTTCTTTATTATTATTATTATCATCATCATTTGTATTTGACTAGGAGTGAGAGTATGTTGCTAGTACCAATGCATAAAGGTTCAGGATGCCGTTAAACATCCTACAATGCACAGGCTAGCACCACACAATGAAATATCTCAAAATTTTACTCTAATGCTATGGGTAGGTATTGTTACCCTTATTTTATAAATGAGGATAATGACCTTGCAAAAGGTTTATAAGCCAAAGAATACATAACTAGTAAGCAGCATACCTGATTGTCTTCACAAGATTATGCTCTTTCAACTACAGTGCATTGCCTGAATAAGGTGAGAGTATGTCAGTAAAAGTTTTATTAAAGATTTCTAAGATCCATTTACAATATCTATAAAAAATATAAGGTAGTTGGGAATAAATCATTAAAAATATTGTATAACTTCTTTAGGAGGGAAAAAAACTATTGGAAGGTATTAAAGGAAATTTAAATAAATTAAACTCAATTAAATATACAGTGTTCTTGGGTAGTTAGTATAATGCTATATTGTTTGAAAATATTCAATTCTCCCATAAAAGAAAACAAATGAAATCAGTGAAACTCTTCAAATGTGTTAAGTATAGATAAGGAGTTAGTATATAGCACATGTGTTAAATAGAAAAGAAGTAAGGGGAAAGCTGGGATGGCTCAGTGGGTTAGGCGCTGCTTAGAAGCCCTGGGAACCTAGGATCAAATCTCAGCCCTGACCCATGCCAACCCATATGCTGAACTGGGGTGTGGAGGTTCCCAGTTCAGTTCTTGCTGGGGTGACCTTCCCATGCGGGAGGCCCCTGTTTCAGCCCACAGCTCTAGGGGGCGTGCCTCCCATGTGGGAGGTCCTTGGCCCAGTTCCCTCCCTGCGCAGCACCCACCCACCTGTGTGGAATGAAACCATGTGAAAATTGATGGCATACAACTATGGAGACTGCTCTGGGCCCTCCCCCTTCTCTCTGTCTCTCTTTCTGTCTCTGTCTCTCTCTCTCTGTCAAAAAATATCTTTTTTTAAAAAAGAAAAGATGAAGAACCAAGAGATACTTAATATTCACTAGTCATTAATACCAAAATATTCATGATATACTAAATAGGCAAGAGACACTTAACATTCAGAATACGCTAAGTATACATAGTATATGAAAGCACTCAATGTTCATGAGGCCTTAATTCAGCCACCCAATTTTAACACCCATTCTGGCCCCATGTGTCCTCTACCCAATAAATACAAATACAACTCAAGATAGTACAACAGACTGATTGAAAAACTACAGCTGAGACCAAGTATACTTGCCCCTGAGTTTCTCCAATGGGGAAATTATGTGTCATTGGTCTAGCATAACTTCTGTCTGGGCTGCTTTGCTCAAACTACAAATCTGGTCCTTGTAATAACCACATCATCAGTGAAGAAAGCTCATATGGTATAGAGAGACAACAAGAGCCAGGTACAATAACCCCACTCAGCTTGTACCCTATCCCATGTGTGCTTACTTACTCTTCTCTTAGGCCTGTTTCTTACTGTGTTTCAAAGTGATTCAATAAACCATATTATTTGAGCATTTTAATTTAGCCTCCTTGAGCCTTTCTGTTCTATAATGTCTAGAATAGCTTGCATGGTAGTACTCATATACTTATAAGCTACTATTGCATCAAGGTAATTACCCACATGGAAGGAAAATTCAACATATGAAAAAATCAATAGATTCAATACTATTTCAACCAGAATCTCAATATAACCTTTTTCTTGTAACTGACAAGCTGATTCTAACATGTATATAATGTAGAAGAACTAAGGTCAACGATCAGCCAAGATATTCTTGAGGAAGAAGGGAAAAAAGAGAATTGTGTGATAGAGGAAGCAATTGTCCCATCATATAGTAAGACATATTATATGGCTATATTTATTAATATTATGACCATATAGAATGAGCATATGGATAAATAAATGTACCAGTGAATCACAATAGCAATATGTGTAAACTATGTTACAATTGCCTACAAAAAAGATGTATTCAATAGCTACTAGCAGTGAGGAGAAAGGTCGCAAGTTGCAGTGGCTTTGGGTATCAGCAAGGGCAGATCACAATGCCTCAATCAACTGAAGCAGTAGTCCAGAAAATTGATGGATACTATTGTGCATACAAGATAACAGAGTAGGCCACAGAGTGTAAAAGAGGTCACCCCCTGATGACTCCCCAAACAATCTGGGAACACCTTGAGGAACTGGAATTCTTGAAAAGTTGTTAGAGCCAAAATCTGAGAAATATTGTTGTTGGGCTATGACTCTTTTCTAGTCCCAGGCTGATGAGGATGAGATTGTAAAGACTATGTAATATTTTTGTGTTTTATATTTTTAAAAGACTCTTTAATATGAGGAGGATAGGCAATGCCAGGATAGCTCAGTGGTTGAGCACTTGCCTTGTAATCTCAAGGTGTGGGGTTTGATCCCCGGCCCTGGCTCTAGCAAAGCCATAGGTTGAACTGCAGTGGTGAGGGGTTTTGCCTCCATTTAGGAGGTCCCCAGTTAAGTTCCTGTCCCATGTGACCCCACATCTATCTATGTGGAGTGAAACCATGTCATAACTAATGATGTACAACTGTGGAGACTGCTTTATGCTTGCGTGCTCTTTCTCTCTCACCTTCTGTCAAATAAATAAATAAATAAATAAATAAATCTTTAATATGAAGAGGATGTTTTACATGAGTTAATTCTTATAATATGCTACTATGGGTTGAATCATATTGCCCCCAAAAGATGCTGAAGTCTTAATTAACCCTCAGTATCTGTGAATATGATCATATTTGGAAATAGGGTCTTTACAGATGATCAAGTTAAGTTGAGGTCAATAAGATGAGCCCCAATCAAATGTGGCCTTGTAAAGAGGGGAAATTTGGACACTGACAGAGACAAAGACAGAATGCCAGGTGAAGATCAGTTATGCTGCCATAATCCAAAGAACCACTAAAAGCTAGGAAAGAGTCCTGGAATAAATCGGAGGGAGCATGGCTCTGCCAACACCTTGGTCTCAGATTTCTAGATGCAGAACTACAATATAGTAAATCTCTGTTGTTTCAAGGAATTCAGTTTGTGGTACTTTGTTACGGCAGCCCTAGGAAACTGATACATATGCCAAGAGTACATTGCTTGTTTTAGATCAGTTCTTTGGGAAATAGACTCTAAGACAAAGATTTCCACTTTAGATGTTTATCAGGAATGCTCTTAGGAATAACACTAGTAAAGTTAAGGGAGCAGGATTGTTCAGTGGGAAAAGGAACTTCAACATAGTTGTGATAAAGTCCTCTCTAAAATGTATGGAAAACTGGGTCTAGAATGATTCTTCTGAGTTGTACTAAACTGAGGTTGGGGGCTGGGCAGTTCTGTACCTACATGGGTGGGTCACTGGACACTGTTCATCTCTGAGAAGAGTATGTAACCTTGGGCAAAACAGGTCTTTTCAGTGGAGAACAATTCCCAGTAAGGGACTCAGCTGTGAGCTATCAGTAACTCACATACCCAGGTAGTTGGTGGGAATGAGTGCCTTGGTTCTAAAGGGGAGATCTGCATAATGCACCAAAGCATCTACTCCACTGTTTGATCATTTTTTCTTACCATGGGAAAAATTCTGAAACCACGCATATATAATCATAAACTTAGTATTAAGTCTATCTTAACTACTTAAAATGAATTGAGGTAGTGAACTCCTCTTAGAATAAACTGGAAGGTATTTATAAAGCTTAATAGGCCTTTTCAGTTCATGTATAATACAAAGAGGAGAGGTCACTTAAGACACGGTAATACAAGTTGAGGTAAAGGAGCTAGACAGGCATTATGAAAGGGGGAGGGGGCTGCTGCATAGAAACAGTAAAGTGTGTTCTGGAAAGATCTGGGCAGAGGACCAGAAAAAAAAGGAAATTAATTTTGTTTGTTTTTAGATTCTAATTTATGGATTAGAAATACTCCTTTTACTGAAAACGGTATGGACGATATTGACTGGAGATCTTTAGAAGCAAGGGAGAAAGCTTTGAGAATGGTCAGGAAAGGCTTTACAGAGGAGATTGAACTTAAATTGAACTTTGAAGAATGAGAAGCCAGGATTTCCATAGGCAAAAGGAATTTGTTTCAAAAATTTTCAGAGAACTGGGATAGATTTTGAGAATCAGTTTGACTACAGATGAAAAATGCTTTAATGATCTAGGTACATTTGATTGCATTTTTGTTTGTTGTAATCTACTTTGTCTGATATTAGTATAGGCACTCCAGGTTTCTGTGGTGGCTGTTTGCGTGATACGGCCTCGTTTATCCTTTTACTTTTGTGTGTGTGTGTGTGTGTGTGTGTGTGTGTGTTTGAATCTAGAGTGTTTCCTGTAGTCATAATATAATTGGATCTTCTTTTTTTAAAATCCAGTTTGTCAATCTTTGCCTTTGATTAGATTGTTCAGTCTATTCACATTTAGTATTGATATAGTTGGGTTTACATTTGCCATTTTATTTTTTGTTTTCTGTATATCTTATGTTTCCCCCCTCTATTTTCCTTACTGCTTTCATTTTATTAAATAAACATTTTCTAATGTATCATTTTGATTTTATTAATGATGTTTTTCCACTATTTTTTTTTTCTTAGTGGTTACTCTAGGGCTTACCACATATATCTTAATTTATCAGCATCAGCTTCAGATTTATTCTAACTTAATTTCAATGAGATATAGAAACATTACTGCTATATAGATCTACCCCCTCCCATTTGTGGTATTATACATATTATATTTAGAACATCTATAAATGTCATAAACCCAATAATACATTGTTATATTTATTACTATATATAATTTTATGTCTTTAATGAAACTAAGAGGAGAAAGAAGAGTAAGTATATATTTATGAATATATACTATATTCAGACTCTCAGCTACCTCTTCATGAACTGGTAAGCATATCCAAAAATGTTCTCAAATTTTAGCTTCATTTTCTGGAGTTCTATCTTATCCTACATCTTGACCCACTTTCCTTCATTCACTTGTTAGCTTGCTGATACTCACGATCAGATGTTTTATGACTTGCAGAGTTGTAGTTGTCCTCAGTGAAAAGGCCCATATGAATGATCTTATCAGCCACTATTTGAGTCAGATGACCTCACTCTATTTTGTAAACAAAAGATCCAATCTTTTACGTAATAATACTCCTCCTACTACCACAACCTCTGATCTATCAAATACTGAGTTTTCATAGTCTCTTACGTTTATTTTACAAAAATAAAGAAAAGCTTATTTTATGGCAAATGTTATCCTGCTTTCTTGAAATGATTAATAGTGACTGCTTACCCAACCTCACTATTAAATAAGAATGTAAAATATATCCAGTTTAGAGCTAGAAGAACTCTAAAAGATACTGTACAAAAAGGAAGAGAAAAACTCTTTCCCTCTGGGTTTCCCTTTGGAGATTTCTCACATTGCTTTCGGCTACTACAACCTATTTTAACTCTCTCAGATATAGGTTCTTGCCTTTAAAAAATCCACTCTACCGAAACTTACAAAAAACTTTAATCTCCTACTAAATATGCTATCACTCTATGTGTGTGTGTATACATACACACATATGTATACACACACACATACGCTTTTTACAAATTATGAGTTTGCACTAATACTGATAATTACAATCTCTTGTCACAGAGTCTTTTTTTTATCTTCCCAATTCCATATTTATATCTCCCTTCTCCCTCAGGAAGAGCCTGGGCTCTCAATGGTATGAATCAAAAGGAAGCTCTACTTATCTGCAAGAGTTATGCAGCAAGATTAAATCTCAATTGCCTACAGCTATAATTTGCTTAATAAAAGCTAACTTTCTTGCCTTTCTTTTTTTTTTTTCCTTTCCTGTTTCACTTCCTTATTTTTCTGCTGGGAAGATTCACCTCCCAAATAAACTACCTGTATGTAAATCTTTGTCTCAGGATCTGCTTCTGGGAAAACCCAATCTAAGACATGCCCCAGCCACTTATGCATTGATCCCAAATGCCAAGATATGTCTTGCAAAAACTACCAATATATCAGTTCAAAGTACAACATCATATTAACAATATACTAGGCTGTGTGCAGAAAGTAAAATATAGTACAAATTCAGTAAAAGTCTATTTTCTTATATTTATATTTTGATATTCAGTATTCCCATTTTTATCTTAAAATATAATTTACTATATATTTTTAAATGATTAAGGGAATAGTGACTGCTTACCCAACCTCCCTATTAAATAAGAATGTAAAATATATCCAATTTAGAGCTAGAAGAACTCTAAAAGACACTGTACAAAAAAGAAGAGAAAAACTCTGTTTTTCTGTTTGTTTATGAATTAAATTATAGTCTGTACACCTAACGGAAAGAAGGGGAAAAGGGAAGGAAAGCAAAGAAGGAAGAAGGAATGAAATAAAACATAGGAAAACAAACCTATGAAAATAAACCTGTATACAGGGTAAATGTGCTATCTGTAAATAATCTTTGTGAATTATGTACATTGGCAATGTGTCATTTGACCCACAGATCCATGCTTCAAGGATCAAATTCAGGAGTCAATAAACACTGGAGCCTGGATTTCAGTCTCAGGCAAAAAGGAAAAACTATCACTTCATCAAATGTTATTTGTGAAAAAAGAGGTTTGTTTTAGAAAAGATGCCTATCTTTTGCCTGTCATCTCTGCTTTACTTTTAGGATAGAAAGGAATAAAACCAGGAGCATTCTTAGATCAGTATTGGTTTAATAATAATGGTTCTTCAGAAGACATAACAAAACATCTCTCAACCTTTTAGAGAATAAAGAAAAATGCAAGTCTTTGCTCTAAATCTATTATTATTGAGGTGAAACAGAAACATAATAGAGAAAACTGTAAACTTAGTGTAAGAAAACCTATATTTAAAAATTAATATTATAAAAATTGGTTGGAAATTTAAAAAAATCATGGGATAGTGTTTCACAAAAGTATTCACAGTAGGACTTCTTACATGTAGTTTACTTCATTGTAGAAACAAAAAATTACTTTGTAAATTAGTGGAAAAGATTCAAGCCTCTTAAAGGTAGAATTCCCTTTTGATCTGTATTTGTTGTTACAGAAAATTTTTCATAAAGAGACTTTTCAGGAAAGAACAGAGAGTACAGTTATTTATGAAGCTGTGCTTTAGTGGAAAAGGTTTCCTACGACCCTCTTCCTCTAAGTTAACCCTTCCTCTCCTGGTTGGAGACCTCTTTCTCTTCAAGTCCCTAGCTGTGTTTGGGGTGTTATGAGTAGGTTTATCATCTGGAACCAGGATAACGCTATTTACTTATTTGACTATCAGCTGCCATTTGAACACCTGATATTCCAAATAAGTGATGTGAAACAGCCCTGAGTTTACCAAAGCCCTTGGGTTTGGCTAATGTCTTCACTCTATAGGGGCTAGCTTTCCAACTTCTTTCTAAGTTCTAAAATCAAAAGACCTGGATTCAAGTCCTGACTCTGCCACTGTTTTTAGTGAATGAGTAAAGAGAAGCTGGATCATCCACTAAATGACCCTAGAAGTTCTCTCTGGGTTGTCTGGATGAGCTAGCTGGGGCAGGGGCTCCCTCTCCCCTCGCCTGTGGAAGAGGCTGTCTGAAACGAGGAGCACCAGTGGCTTTCTTTCTCCTCAGTGGGAAAAGCTGCACCCCAAGCCAATTTCCCACAGCAGATAACTAACAACTAGGGTTCACAGACAACTGGAACCTAAGCTCAGACCATGTAGTGCCCGAGCCTAAACTTTATGTCCCTTACTCATAAGTCTACTCTCATCTTTCCCTATAAAAGGGAGAGCAATAGGGCATAAGATCCCTCTCTTGAAGTACATCCTCAGCATGCACCCAGCTACACCCTGTCCTCACCTAACTCCCCGTTTTGCAAGATGCCCAGAGAATGGGGGATCCTTCTGCCTGTGTCACACATCAAGTGATCATGCTGGTGTTAGCAAAATCCCTTGGCATTCAGTGTGATGTTTAACTTCTTTGGCCCTTAATGTCCTTATCTGTGAAAAAGGAAAAAACAATACTTATCTCACAGGACTATTTTGAATAAATTTATCTTTTCATTCAACCCGTGCATGAAACACTAATAAGTTAGCTTTCATGTGCCCTTCTGCTGCACAGATTGAAGTAAATCACCTTTGAAAGAGTTGTGGTGTAATGAAAGTGTACAGACCTTTGAGTCACAGATTTGGCTTTTCATTCCAACTTTGTTTCTTTGTGCCCCTGTGACCTTGACTACATCCTTAACTCTGAATTTAAGAGAAGGTAGGAGTGAGTACTAAATGAGATGATATCTATAAAAGGATTGAGTACACCTTTGGTACCTAGTACATGCTCAATAAGTAATTTGTTTTCCGGCTTCCCTGCCTCCATTTCACCCTCCCTTTTTGTTTCCACGCATGCTTGCTTTTTGGCTTCTTATGCCATTTTGACTTCTTTGTTCCACCTATCTTCACTCTTTCCTGCTCCAAATATTTCCCAAACTGAGATGAAATGCTTTCTCAAATTCCACAAATTCCTAGTATTCTGCATGGAATGTAGAAATGAATCCTTAGTTGATATGGAAATAGAGCTGGGTGTACTTTCCAGAGTGACCCATGACCCTACTACATACAGAGAGGCTGGACATGAACAAACATCCGTCTTTGTAATACTCATGTGTAACTCATCAAAATATGCTGTTAACTCTCACATCAGTAGCCATCATATTTTCATCTTCATGCATATCTGGCCTGTTCTTCATTCCCCTCTTCTGGTGTGTTTCTTTTTTACATTTCTTCAGAGTGCAGCTGCAATTTGGAGGGATGTAGCAAATGAGTCAATAATTCTAGCATAGATTCCTAACATCACCCTTTCCCCCACTGTCTCAGTGTCTGAGATGGTATTGTCATTTCACACAATGGGCTTGCTGACGTCATTGGAGCCAGAAAGTC
This sequence comes from Craseonycteris thonglongyai, assembly GCA_004027555.1. Lineage (NCBI taxonomy): Eukaryota > Metazoa > Chordata > Mammalia > Chiroptera > Craseonycteridae > Craseonycteris > Craseonycteris thonglongyai. The sequence goes on along the minus strand of PVKE010013213.1, from coordinate 17,200 downwards.
TAAGAGGAATTGAAACTTAGAATTAGGCATTCACTCAGTTAAGGTACTATGTAAGTGGAATACAGTTGAAATGATGGTAAGAGCTCTGTTAGGACAGTGCAGGGTCTTTCTCTCTAAGGGTCTAACTGAAATGGCTTCAAGCCCCAAGCAGATAAGCAAAGTAATAAAGGATCGGGTATAATAAAACAGAGAGCACTAGAGATGTGGCAATCTGGAGAATATATTTTTGGCCCACAAACTTTCATATTTTAAAATTTCAAATGTTGAGTATGCTAAACCAGCTATGTTAATGGGTCAAATTTACCCTATGGGGTCATCCGTCTATAAGCCTATAAATTCCCCGACACTTACAAAACTTGGGCTCTAGAGAATATAGCAACTGTGTGATGGAAGTAAGCCGGCAGCTAACAAGGTCCCAGTTCCAGGGATGAGAGTGGCGCGAGTCAGGTTTAGTGAAAGGCTCCAAGCCCTCTGTGACCATAGAGAGAATAAGACTGAGTTCTCAACCAGGAAGACCTACCGTAGGTCATGACAGTGGGGATCATACCTGGGAATCAGAGCTGGCTGCGACTAATGGCAAGACCAGGAATCACTTGTTACTGAATCACCTGCATGTGACCTAATGATTTTTAAATCCCTTAGATGTATTTATATTGCTTTTTGAACACTGATATTAAAAATTGCTTATTATAGAGAATTTAGAAAATACAGAAAAGCACAGTAGAAAAGAATTTTTACTGAAAGGAAGGTATCACTGTTTCCAAAGCTTGGGGTGAGTCAGGGAATCAAATCCTGGAAAGAGGATTTGAGGGTCTTGGGACAGGAAATAGGGGTAAGAGCTGGAAATGGGCTGACTAGGCTTCATGAGTTATTAGTAGAGCATGATTTCAGACTACTTATCATGATTTTTGGCTTGAAAATATTGTAGTTAAGAACCAAGATATAAAATCTATTTTTTGTCTAGTTAAAGCTTCAGTAGTCATAACAAATTTTTTTTTTTTTTTTTTAGAAATTGTGAGCTCTCAAGCTATTAAATATTCATATCTTACTATTATGCATGCCCTCTATTTCTTTTTGGAGATTTTGAACTATCCAAACTATATACCACTGATCTTTCACATCATGGATTATATTGTCTTAGAATAATTTTTGTTTGGCAAAATCTATGTGTAGGAGAGTATGAATCTTCTTGGTCTTCAACTATTGACTTGTTTTATGTAATAGTTGTGAGTCACTGTACATATACTTAGTATAGGAAAACTTCCAGGACAAGTAACAAGTCAATTGAGACTGTAACTGTATGTATGCCTTGGGCCAAAATTAATGGCTGTCAGTGAATATGTTACTGTATTGAATTCTCATCCTGAAGCTTGTGTTCAAAAACTAGTATTTGAATGCAAAAACAAATGATTTTCTACGCACACACACAAATATATTTCAGACAAGAAACATGCTATTCAGCAGAAAAGATTTTGACTTGCAATTTTCTGGGCTAGACTTAAACTGCACTCACACTTTTTCTAAAATAAACAAAATAAATCACCCATCATATACTTGTATAACAGCATTTTCACTGAATAGAGGCTTTGTGTATAACATGTGTCCAAAATCTAAAATGTAAGAATTGTCCATGTGTTAGTTACTGCCACAATACGTCCAGTCAAGCATTCTAACAACTGATATTCTAACATTTGTATATTTTGTTTTTACTTAAACTTCCTCTTTATTTCTTTCTGGCAGTATCCACATCTGCTTCAGCAATTTTGTGATTTCAAACTTCCTTCTGCAAAAGTGGTTTAAAAACATCTAAGTTGCTTATATAATATAACCATTTTCTCTTTGGAAACATGGAAAAAAAGTAGTAAGAGATTGAATTATAAGTATTCATAAGAGAATTTGTGCCAGGCATATTGTACTCATAGGTTTTAGCTCAAGAAATTTATGTAGTAGAAACAATGATTTACAGTGGTAAACATCTCTAGCTAAATCATCAGTGGATGTTTAACAGATTAGTTAAGAAACAGAAACTCAGGAAATATAAATTCTAATCTTTGTTCGTTCTGATATACATAATTTTCTTTTTGTCAAGGCATTCTTTTCACTCTAATCTCAATTTTGTATATTATGAAGTTGAGGAAACATTAATAAATATCCACTTAACAGTGTGGAAAAAATGAAACAGCTTTTGGTATCAGTAGCCCCAGAGATAGATTTAGCTTTTAAGCAGTTTTGTCACTTAAAATAGTCATGTTAATTTAAATAAGCCACTTCATTTTCAGAAGTTGTCATTTTTCTTTATCTGTTAAATAAAGGTAATAATATATATATCTTATTTAACTTGTCACTGTGGGGAAGGACAAAATGAAATAATGTTGGTTAAAAGATTTTATAAATTGTAAAACACTATATAAATGTAAGTTATATTTTCAGAAATAGCACAGGGCTTTGCTAAAGTTTCATCTGCTTAAGCTTGAAATTCAGTAACATGGTGCTCTGTTTCAAATTATTCAAAGGGGTATGGCAGTGGCAAGGCTACATCATGTTCATCTCTGCAGAAATTTTGAAATTAGTATTATAATAAAATTCAAAGGATATTTATTTTAGAATTCTATTTCTGTTAAAAAAAATAGATATATGTGCTGTCCAGAAAAAATCCAGCCATTGTCAATATAATGAGAATAATTATGTGGAAAGTTCCGGACAACCTCATAGTTATGCTCTTTCAATGACTTACATTTGTTTCAAGAACTATCAGATTTCTCTCTGTTCACATATTCTCTATTCCTTTCACCACCAGTCTTATTCCCATGAACAATAAAGTAAAAAAAGATATAGAAGCACCAGTGATCATGTTCATGTTTCACACCTCTAAGAAATCTACATTATAATCAAAACAAATTTGAAAATATCTCATGGAGCTAGTGAAAGCTACACATAGCACAGTGGTGGCTCACTTTATTTGCTGCCCCTTCTGAAATCAGGTAACCCCCAAGTATTTGTAGAATACAGTTGAATCTGTTTGTTTTTTTTTAATCAAAAGCACATTTACTATCAGCATTAATTTTAAATTTTACTTCCATTTTTGTCCTCTCCTTAATATTCCAGATTCTGATATCCAACTGCATAATTAATATCTCTACATAATTTTGATGTTGGTACTTGAAACATGGCATGAACAAAACAGGATTCTTTGCATGCTATTTTGGTACTCCTATCCCCTAAATATGTTCATAGCCCCTGTCTTACCTATTTCAATTGATTAAACCATTATTGCTAAGTTACTCCATCCAAAAATCTATGTTTTTCATGATCCTTTTTTCCTTTAGTCTGTATATCTAAACTATCAGCCAATCTTTTGAATTTACTTTTAAAATGCATTTTTTTTTAAGATTGATTTTTATTGTTTTTGACAGAGAGAGAGAGAGAGAGAGAGAGAGAGAGAGATAGAGAGATACAGAAACAGAGAGAAGGGGGAGGGCACAGAACAGTCTCCATAGTTGCACATCATCGGTTTTTCCACATAGTTTCATTCCACAGGTGGGCTGGGCTGCACAGGGCAGGAACTGGGCCGGGGTCTCACCCCAGTGAGAACCGAACTGGGGGCACTCCCCAGTTCAGCATATGGGTCCATACGGGCCAGGGCCAGGATTCGATCCTCGGTCCCCAGGGCTTCAAAGTGAGCGCTTAACCCACTGAGCCATCTGGCTTCCCCTAAAATACATTCTTAACCTGTGCATTTCTTTTCATCTTTCTGTTATCATTCTAGTCCAAGCTCTCTCTCTTCTCTCTCTTCACCCTGCCCCTTCTCACCTCCCCACACTTTTGGAACCATCTAAAAGTAAGCTACAGGCATGATTCTCATTACACCTAAATACTTCAGGGCATTATTCCCAAATAGAAGGGTATTTTCTTTTCTTTCTTTCTTTCTTTCTTTTTTAAGAATTATTTTATTGTTTGATAGAAGGTGTATATGGTGAGAACTTTCGCCACCATCCCAGTGGTTACTAGCTGCACTGTGATTCAGCATATGGGTTTGCATGGGCCAAGGGAGAGATTTGATCCCTGGACCTCGCGGTTGCAAGAGCTCAACATGCCGAGCTATCCCAGCATTCCACAAGGATATTTTCTTATACAACCACATACAATTTTTGAAACAAGGAAATTAACATTGATTTAATAATTCAGTTTACAAACCTTATTTAAATCTCCTCAATTGTCTAAATAGAAGATACTCACTTTTAACTGCCCCTAAGCCTACAAAAGAATTATTAAGTATTGCCTCACACAGAATGACTGGTCCATATTATTTCTCCTAATTACTTATATGGAATTTTAGAGAAAATGCATGAAAGAAAATGGGGACCTGGCTCTATCTAGCACTGCCTTGCTATCAAATCTTTCATTAGTAACTTAAATTGTCTGGTCCTCAGCTTCCTTAGCTATAAATGAGTAGAGTATAGAAGATTGTCTCTGAGAATCCCAGTGTTATAAAATTCCATAATTCTATGACAATTTCTTTCTGCTTTCATATTTTTATGTTTTTGTTTATTTTGTATCAGGCTGAATTCTAGTGCCATTTTGAGGCTCCTTGTTAGTAACCGGGTTCATTGTGTCAAGGATTGAGTGATGAAAGGTACAGTTTTTAAGCTTAAGGTCCTTGCAGATTACTATAGAAGCTTATATGTAGGGTTGTTGCTTTGAGGGAAGCAGATGAGCAAAGCCTGTCCTGCCTCTCTGTTCAAGGATTTTGACACTATACACTGGTTATGGAATTTCAACTTTAAAAACCAAAAGTTACTTAATATTTTCTTTTGTAACATTTTCCCTCAGGGATATTTAATAATAAAGAGTGAAAGATAACTGCTAGAATGCTTTTAGGCAAAGTTTATACTTTCCTCTATATAGTACTTAGATCCAAAACAGAACAATTTAAAAGAAGAGCTAGGGTATGGGCATATAACTTTTAGTTGTTAGCTTAAACGAGGAATTGCAAAGAAATGACTTGTTAGACCAAGATGCTCTCTGGGGCTCAAAACTGTCAGGAGGGAAATGTTCGTTTCTCAAAAAATTTCAAGGTTGAGATTTACTTTTTTTTTTAAGATTTATTTTGTTGTTTGAAAGAAGGTGAGAGAAAGAAAGAGAGACAGAAAAACAGAGAAAGGGGGAAGGGGCCCCGAGCAGTCTCTGTAGTTGTACATTAGTAGTTTTTTTTTGACATGTTTCATTCCACACAGGTGGATGGGGGGCCATTCAGGGCAGAACCTAACTGGGGGCTTCCTTCACAGGAGGTGAGAACTTTCATCCCCATCCCGGCAGTTACCAAGTTGTGCCACATTTCAGCATGTGGGTTTGCACAAGTCAGAGCTGGGATTGGATCTTCAGACCTCAGAGTTGCAAGGCCAGTGTTCAACCTGTTGAGCCTTCCTGGCATCCCTCAAGGTTGAGATTTTTATCTCATTAGATAGACAGTTTAATGTGTGAAATGGAATCCATAAGCCTAGACTATAGGTATCAGCTTTGGTATCTTTGATTGATGTGGTGGGGCCTCCCACAGAGAGATGGGAATTTATCTTCACCTTGTCTCATAGGGTCTACCTATCTGTCTTCTGTGAACTTTGCTTTTCTCCCACTCTTTCTCCCTATATCCCACCCCCATTTATAGGTGTTTTATTTAGCATCACAGATAATAATTTTCTTGGGTACTACCTCAAGCTCCTTATGCTGAAAAATTTCAGTTAATTTTCTCTGTCATTTTTACAGGCGATTGTAGAAGTCTCCATGTCAATAGGTGAAAGAGGGAAGGCAGGCAGGCAGGCAGGCAGGCAGGAAGGAAGGAAGGAAGGAAGGGATGGTTCCTTTAACCAGTACTATAAATGCTCTGGGATGATAGTTAGTCAAGGATGATAGTAAAAAGTATTTAATAATCAGTACCACATAGGGTCCAACTGTCCAATCAGAATACATGCAGATAACAAGTCTGGGTCATGCCCCTAAAGGCCTCCTGCTATGCCAAGTATACCTCTTTGTTTTCTGAACCAAGTGTAGGAAAGGTGCAGCTCCAGGCAGCAAAGATAAGCCAGCGTTTTAGGGAAGTCAGGATGACTCAGTGGGTTAAGCACTCCCTTTGCAGCCCCAGAGACCAGGGATCGAATCCCAGCCCCAACTTGTGTGGACCCATGTGCTTCCCATGCGGGAGGCCCCCCAGTTCAGTTCTCACTCCCCAGTTTGGCTCCTGGGCTGAGGGGGCATGCCTCCCATGTGGGAGGACCCCAGCCCAGCTCCCACCCTATGTGGCCCCTGCCCACCTGTGTGGGACAAAACCATGTCAAAAACTGATGATGTATAGCTATGGAGACTGCTCTGGGCCCTCCTTCTTGCTGTCTCTCTCTGTCTCTGTCAAAAGCAATAAAACAATCTTTAAACCAGCATTTTAGTAACGGATATGGCCTTATCTGTGCACATTGACTGATTATCAGGTCTGCAGTCAATGGTTCCAAGATACAATCCCTTCAAATCCTTCCTTTTCCCATATCAATAATCACTTTGAAGTCAAAGCAAATGATCCTTTTCTGTGGATGAGAGGGGAGTGGTGGATTTTATTATTAAAATTTCATTATGTTGGTTTTGAGTACAAATGTTTTATAGTTTTACATAACCATATAAACATTTTTCCTTTATACTTCTTTTGCATGGATTTTATAAAGACATTCTGCATATAGATATCAGCTAAATATTAAACTATATATTCTCTGAGTTTATTAAATGACATAATTTTTATATTCAACTTTTTATTTTCTATCTGCTATCTGCTTTAGTTTTTGATATCATGTGCAGCTCTAATCTGCTTTTTATCCAAAGATTTAGTCTTAACATCATACTTTGAAAAATGTGTTACTTCCTCATGGATTGGTATTACATTATTTATTACGTTTTAGGTTTTTCTATGTAGTGTAAGAGTTGTAAGAGTTCAAGAGTTATCCATTAACTGGTCTTAATTACCATTGATTCATGTACATTATTATCTAGGAGTAGAATAAAATGGCCCTCTGGAGTTGTACAATATGGCAACCTTGTATAGAAAAGATTGAGTGTTGAATTTAGCTGAGCCTGTGATCCTGGAAAAGAACAAAGGTTATTAAACATCCTCCCTTTGTGTTCTAGAAATGGCTTGCAGCAAAGAAGCAATTTTTCCCACATTTCTCATCATATAAGACTCAAAGGTGCCTTTCTTATTTACCTATAACAAGGCCATACACAGACCCCTAAATTCCCATTCATAAAGGATTAACTGAACTGTTTTGTCCCACTGGTCAAGGGGTACAAATGCTTGTTAATCAAAGTTGGGTTAAGATTTTTTTCTTCCTCTGGAACCCTGAACCTTGACTCATACTCAATCTGTGCCAGCATACAACCCCTCAACAGTCCCCCCAGAGAGAACAGGCTGGTCTTAGGGTGAAAAAAAAAAATGCTGTAATTCTACTCTCTTATTCCACTACTCTTTGCTGGGTTCTTACTAGCCTGGTTCATTCCTTCTATAAAGGAGAAGTTTGTAGATCTTATGGTAGGAGTTCTCGTTATTGCAGTAAACTGTTCCCCTCCTTGCAATAATCCTTTTAATAAAATATCTCTTTAATAAATGTGGATTTGTTTTTTTATTTAAAAGGATCTTTTATTACTATTTTTTTCTATTCTCATATATTCATAAGAAAATATCTGGCCCATTCTCAATTTAAGGTTTTTAAAAACTTTATTCAGGCATAATTTATATATACAATTATTGCATCTATTCATTTAAGAGACACAATTTGATTAGATTTGGCATTTGTATAACCCCATGAAACTTCAACTACAGATTCCAGTATATAGAACGTTTCTATCACCCCTAAAAGTTTCCTTGAGCTAACTTGCGTACAGCCCTTTTCCTGCCCTTAGCTCTATGTAAAAACTGATCTGTTTTTTATCACTGTAGATTAGTTTGCATTTTTTAGAATTTTATTTATGAGAAGTAATACACCATGTCTGGCTTCTTTCACTCAGCATGGTAATTTACAGATTCAATCATGCTATTGTATGTATTAGTAATTCATTCTTCTTTTTCTGTTGTTGTTTTGTATTATTCCATTAGTGTGGATATATCACATTTTGTTTATCCACTAGTTTATTGACAAGCATTCATGTGTTTTTCCCTCAGTTTTTGGATATTACACATGAAGTTACTATGAACATTGAAACACAAAGGTTTGTGTAAACATGTTTTCATTTCTTTTGGGGACGAGAAAAAGGGCTAGGTCCAAAAATAGGTATATATTTAACTTTTAAGAAGCTGCCATAGGGGAAGCTGGGATGGCTCAGTAGGTTAAGCACTCAATTTGCAGCCCCGGGGACCAAGGATCGAATCCTGGCCCATGCGGACCCATATGTTGAACTGGGGAGTGCCCCCAGTTTGGTTCTCACCCTGGCCCAGTTCCTGCCCTGTGCAGCCCTGCACCCACCTGTGGAATGAAACTATGTGGAAAAATCAATGATGTGCAACTGTGGAGACTGTTCTGGGCCCTCCCCCTTCTCTCTGTCTCTGTATCTCTCTCTCTCTGTCAAAAACAAGAAAAATAAATCTTTAAGAAACTGCCATAGTAATTCTACCATTTTACGTTTTTATAAGCAGTGAGTAAGCCCCATTTAGGTTTACACTAACATTATATAATTGTAGTAGCCTCGCTCTTATCTGTGGTTTCTTTTTCTATGAGTTCATTTACCCAGGATCAATTGTTGTTTGAAAATATTAAAAAGAAAATTCCAGAAATATACTGTATATAAGTTTTCAATTGTGTGCTGTTCTGTGTAGCCTAATGAAATCTCATGCTGTCTTGCTCAGGCCCACCCGGATGTGAAACATCCCGTTTGTCCAGCATATCCACTCTGTATATGCTACTTGTCCATTCAAGGCTTCTTTGTTATCATCACATTGGGTATCAGAGGGAGAGAGAGAGAGAGAGAGAGAGAGAGAGAGAGAGAGAGAGAGAGAATTTTATTACAGTAGATTGTCATAATTGTTTTATTTTATTATTATTGTTGTTAATCTCTTACTGTGCCTAATTTATAAATTAAACTTAATCATAGGTATAGGTATAGGGAAAAATCATAGTATACTCATATCTAGGGCTTAGTACTGTTCATGGTTTTAGGCATCCACTGGGGATCTTGGAAGGCATCCCCCACAGATAAGGAGGTCTACTGTAGTTGGAAAGAAATAACATGTTTACCATACTCAGTGTTTCTATAAATATGTATACTATGCAGTTATCAAAATATTTTATATCTCCCAGTGGAATTTTATTTCTTTTCTTCAAATAGGATTTGCTCACTTCTGATAAGGGTTAATCCTAGGTATTTTATGTTTCTATTATGAAAGGGAATGTTTTAGTTTATGTTTTAACTACCTATAATTGTCTATTTTTAAAAAATTAACTTTATTTTTCAGAATGCTTTTTGATTTATAGAAAAATTGTAAAGGTAATATAGAAAGTTTCTTTTATTAGAAACTGTTGAGGCACTCCAGGTTCCCCTACTATTAACGCTTACATTATTACGATACATTGCTTATAATTTAAAAGCCAGTATTAATACATTACTATTAATGAGTCTATATTTTATTCAGATGTCTTTTGTTTTTACTTAATGTCTTTTTTTCTGTTCTAGGATCCCCTCCAGAACATCACATTACATTTTTTTTTTTTTTTTTTGACAGAGACAGAGGAAGACAGAGAGAAGGCAGAGGGTCCAGAGCAGTCTCCATAGTTGTATGTCATCAGTTTTTCAACATAGTTTCATTCCATACGGGTGGGTACAGGGCTGCACAGGGCTGGAACCTAGGCTTGGGGCCTCCTGTGTGGGAAGCACGCTCCTGCAAACTGGAGGCTTCTCCCATAGAAAGCACGCCCCAGGCAGGAGCCTAACTGGGGGTGAGGGCAAATGGGAAACACCCCAGTTCAGCATATGGGTCCACACGGGCCAGGGCCAGGAGTTGATCTTCAGACCCTGGGGCTGCAAGGTGAGCACTCAACCCACTGAGCCATCGCAGCATCTCCACATTGCATTTTTTAATCACCTGTTCTTTGGTTCCTCTTGGCTATGAGAATTTTTCAGATGTTTTTGTTTGTTTGTTTGTTTTTTAATGACCTGGAATGTTTTGAGGAATACTGGTCACATATTTTGTAGAACATCCCTTGATTGAAATTTATTTGATGTTTTTCTTCTTATTAGAATGGGATTATAGAAAATGCTCAACTTCATTAGGGAAATGCAAATCAAAACCACAATGAGATACCATTTCACATCTGCTAGAGTGGCTATAATGAACAAAACAAGGGACAACAAGTGCTGGAGAGGCTGTGGCGAAAAAGGAACACTTATACACTACTGGTGGGAATACAATTGGTATAACCACTTTGGAAGACAGTATGGAGATTCCTCAGAAAATTGGGAATGGAGCTACCCTACAACCCAGCAATCCCCCTTCCGGGTCTCTACCCAAAAAACTTGAAAATTTTACTCTGTAAAAACATATGTACCCAATGTTCATTGCAGTGCTGTTTACAGTGGCCAAGACATGGAAACAACCAAAGTGCCTTTTGATAGATGACTGGATAAAATATATACAATGGAATATTACTCAGCGATAAGAGAGGATGAAATGCTGCCATTTGCAACAACATGAATGGAACTTGAGATCGTTATGCTAAGCAAACTATGCCAGACAAAAAAAGCTAAGAACCACATGACTTCACTCATATGTGGACTAGAAAACTGAAAGCAGCAAAGAAACAAAATCTCATGGACACAGTCAATAGTTTAGTGGTTCCCTGAAGATAAAGGGGAAGAGGGGTGGGAGAGGAAGAATGGGGAGCTAAATACATGGCAATAAAAAGAGTTGTATACCTGGAACCTATGTAATTATTACTAACCAATGTAACCCTAATAAATTTAACCATTGGTTTAATATGATTTCAAATCCACTTAAGTGAAGTTGTTTTAACGTATTTGTTTACTACAAAGACAAAATAAGTTCTTTTGATATAAGAATGAAGTAAGTTGTGTCAGGAGGTCATTACGGTAACTTATCTGTTGTTGATAAGCACTCAGCAGTTGTGCTGCTAAGCAGCTCCTCTGGGGGCTTATCCATAAGAACATGTGGAGAACCAGTTATGGCAAGGGGACGTTTAGACTATAAATACTGAAAGTCTGTGAGGACTATTTGACAATTTCAGTCTGGGCAAGGCACACTTTGCTGACTAAAGCAGCTTTCTGAAGATCTTGAGACACTTGTTCCTGCTATGGCCAACACAGCTGTTTGGTCAGCGGTGGTGTTAAGCCAGGCAGCGTTCTTGGGAAGAAAAGGAACATCTGTGTCTGCCTTGGTGATGCACTCCTAGTAGTGGTTCAAGCCCAGCAGTGGTTCCTGGAGTGAGAATCCTCAGAGCAGCTGGCCTGACCACCCACACCAGCACCTTTGTCCCCTAGAAATGTGCTCTAACTACAAGGGTCTTTAGTTTTTGCATTGGCATCTGAAAGTCAGCTCCTGATCAGTTAAGCTGGCTCTCCCAAGAAACCAAATTCATATAAAAGGTACACCTGAAACTGAATTTGGACTTTATTTGTTTCATCTTCTCTTTTCTACAACAATAGCATGATTCATCTGTTATTTGTTTGGAGCATGTTATTTTTTTAATTTGGCTTAGTAAGAGATATTATCCTATATGCTATTGACTTGTGAAACGCCTGCAGTGAGGTTTTGTTAAATAAATTGCTGGCAAAGACAAAATCAGTCTCTGAACCTAATTTTGGTGCCCCAAACAGAACAAAAGTTTATATGTATATTATTTGAGGAACTAAAGTTCTCTCTTCTCCTCCTCAATAATAATATCACTTATTGTAATGTGTGCCTTTAGGAATCAAGAATGTAATGACTGTTATTGATCCATGTATAGAAATGTAAAAATGACAATTGTATTTGTGGCCAGTAAATAAAGACTAAACATCATTAAATTGCCTTAAAATAAAGAAGAGAGAATATTTACTTTCTAGTTACCATGGAGGTACAAAGAAGAAATTGCTTTGTTGGAGACTGTTAATCTAAACATAAAAGGCCTTTTCAAGTGAAAGGCGACAAGCATTTATTTGAGATGAGAAAAAACAACTGTTTGGGAAGCATTGATTGAGGCAGAAGTCCGCCCTCCACCCTACAAATGTTCTGCTTAAGAGATGAAGGCAACTCGTATTTATGAGAAATGGAAGGGGGACAATTACACTCATAGAAGGAAGGCATCTCTATTGGTGCAGAAAAGCTAACATAGCGATGCTAATTCTAAACAATGTTTTTAATTTTTAGTCTGGTAGTCATCAGTCTGTTAGTCATAATATCTACTTTCTTAATATCTTTGCAAACAGTGTTGTTTAGGCCCAGACCAAGAATTGTTTGGTCCTTTTTTAACATTCCAAAGTTTTGAGGCCCAAGATGTGCTAGGCTGTTACTATGGTATGGCAGTTCTAGCTCCATTTTAAAGTGGCTCTATCTATCTATCTATCTATCTATCTATCTATCTATCTATCTATCTATCATCATCATCTATCTGTTATTTATTTATTTACAAGAGTATCTGAGAGATTTCTCTTATTTACATTTGCATATGTTCTTTTTCTCACTGTAGTTCTTTTGTCTCTGTTGTTTTTGTTTTTTGTTAAATTTATTGGGGTGACATTGATTGGTAATAATTAGATAGTTTCCGGATGTACAAGTCCACATCACATCACCTATGCACCGCATTATGTGCTCACCACCCAGAATCAGCTCCCCTTCCATCACCATATATCCGGTGTCCACTCCCACCTCCCCCACTCAGTTCTCCCTCCCCTCTCCCCACTCCCCAGGTAACCACCCAGCTATTGAGTGTGTCCATAGGTCTCTGTGTCTTTGTTCCTTTCAGTTTTATATTCCACCTATAAGTGAGGTCATATGTTTCCTGATTCTTTCAGTCTGACTTATTTTGCTTAATAAGATGGTTTCAAGGTCCATCCATGTTGTCATAAATGGCTGTATTTCATCATTTATTATCACTGAGTAGTATTCCATTGTGTAAATGTACCACATCTTCTTTATCCAGTCATCTATCGAAGGGCATTTTGGTTGTTTCCATGTTCTGGCCACTGTGAACAGTGCTGTGATGAACATGCGGGTACAATGTCTTTGATGTTTTTTTTAATTGAGGAAGAGGATTTCAGTGATAATCAATAGTTCAAGTACAAAGTTTTTAATCTCCCAGGAATGTGATATTTAGGTGGGAAACTTGGGTGACTTCAAAGCTTGTAAAACAGGCATGTTAAAGAAAATTGTTTTTCCACTGGTAAAATGTTTGTTAATGAAAATTGAATATGCTCATCTAAGCTATCAATTAGCCAGTCACCTGTAAATTATTCTAAAATTTAATAAAAGGTATAGAAATGCTAGGTTTCGTTTCTTCAGTACTTAATTGCATTTGCTAGAAAAATAAGGGAATAGTGTAAAATAATGGTGACAGTAATTAGGCTTTAGTTTTATGTACATGGGGTATGTTACACTTTTAAGTTTGATATTTGTAATGCTTCCTGTATCATCATTTAACTTAAAGATAGATGGACACTAGTAATTAGCTGTATCTTTCTATCTCTAGTTCTCTAAGGATTCTTTTACTGGTATTTTATTTTATTTTTTTTTAATATTTTTATTTATTTATTTATTTTGACAGAGGAGAGACAGAGAGAGAGAGATACAGAGACAGAGAGAGAACTGAACTAGGGGAGCTCCCAGTTCAGCACATGGTTCCGCACGGGCCGGGGCCGGGACTCGATCCTCGGTCCCCGGCACTGCAAAGTGAGCGCCTAACCCACTGAGCCATCCTGGCTTCCCCTAAGGATTCTTTTAAAAAAGTGAACTGGGGGAAGCCGGGATGGCTCAGTGGGTTAAGCGCTTGCTTTGAAGCCCTGGGGACCAAGGATCAAATCCTGGCCCCCGCCCGAGTGGACCCATATGCTGAACTGAGCCATGCCCCCAGTTCAGTTCTCACCAGGCCAAGACCCCAGCCCAGTTCCTGCCCTGTGCAGCCCTGCGCCCACCTGTGGAATGAAACTATGTGGAAAAACCAATGATGTGCAACTATGGAAACTGCTCTGGGCCCTCCCCCTTCTCTCTATCTCTGTCTCTGTATCTCTCTCTCTCTGTCAAAACAATAAAAATAAATCTTTAAAAATATAATTAATTTTGTTTTATTCTAATAGTTAAATTTAAAAATCTGTCATTCGTCTGAATTGAATTTTTAAATTTTAATGATTTAACTCTCAGTGGGAATATTTAACTCAAAAATGCAAAAATGAATGTGTTCTGTTATAAAACTAATTAGTAAAACAAAAATAAGCAAATGAGATGCTTTAAAAATAATCCTGTGAGCAGAGGATCATTATTGTATGTGTAGATAAGGAACAATAAATTTCTAAGTTAGTTAAAACCTAGAATTTTAAGAAAATATGAAAGCAAAACTGCACAGCCAGGAGATATAAAAATTAGAGTAGATCCCTGCAGAAACCCAGGCAGAAAAAAAACAAACAAACAAGGACATTTTTATATAGAGTAGGTGTCAGGAAAGTTAAAGAAAGAAAACAAACAAACAAACAAAACCAAGCATTATACCATTAGGTATAACTAATGAAGAAATGGGGCAGGTGACCTGCGAGACAAGTTGGGTGAAAGGCATGAAGCTGTGAACGAAGGCCTTGGCCTGACAAAAAGAATCTCAGCCCCTTCATTGGCGTTAGAGGTAGCAGCAAAGGGTCCAGGCACTTTGGGTTTGAGGGAGAGGCAAGGACCTCTTTATTACTAATTAGGTCATTTAAGGACAATTTATGTCAAAATAATCGTTACAGATGTACTTAGGAAACATGGAATAAATATAAGGACCAGTGCACTCACTACCAATTCACAAAAAAAAAATAGAAATACAGTCTTAATGAAAGATTGTTCAAGAAATTCAAGAAATGTAGTTAATGGAAACCATCTTTGTTCAGACCATTTTAGATTTTTTTTTTCCAGATTTAATATAATTTTTTACTTATTTTTATTTTTGACAGAGAGAGAGAGCAATACAGAGACAGAGACAGAGACAGAGAGAGAACTGAACTGGGGGAGCTCCCAGTTCAGCATATGGTTCCACACGGGCCGGGGCCGGGATTCGATCCCCGGTCCCAGCGCTGCAAAGTGAGCGCTCAACCCACTGAGCCATCCTGGCTTCCCCAGATTTTTTTTTTTTTAAGATTTATTTTATTGATTTTTGACAGAGAGAGACAGAGAGAAGGGGGAGGGCCCAGAGCAGTCTCCATAGTTGACATTAGTTTTCCATATAGTTTCACTCCACAGGTGGGCACAGGGCTGCGCAGGGCAGGAACGGGGCCGGGAGCCTCCCGAATAGGTCCCGGCAAGAACTGAACTGGGGGCACACCCCAGTTCAGCATCTGGGTCCACCTGGGTCAGGGCCGGGATTCGATCCTCTGGGTCTGGGGCTGCAAAGTGAGCGCTTAACCCTCTGAGCTATCCCAGCTTCCCACTTATTTTTCTTAAAAGCAGGAGATGAAATTCATATATGAAAGATGTCCTTCCTATACCATAAGGAAAATACATTCTAATTATTGAGGAAAGAAGTTAAGATCAAGAGAATTTTGTTACAAACAGACCTTGTTAAAATAATTATCTTTTAGCTTGCCCACATGTTGAGTCATTTTTCCACACTTGCCTCTCTTTGTTCTACCTAATAAAAAGCAAATTGGTTTCATAATTTCTTTGATCTTCATGCCTTATTAAGACTCTCATGTCACAACAAACTTGTTTTAAATAACTCTGTATGCTTCTGTTGATTTATCTCAACTTAATTCTGAGGCTTGGACAAAACTCCAAACAGTTTAGTAAAGGTACTGGTTTGTTTGCTTTCCCTACAAGTCAAGGAATATAGGTGCCCTCTAGAAGCTGGGAACAGCCCTCTTGCTGATAGGCCCAAGAAAATGACAACCACAAAGAACTGAATTCTGCTAACAGCTTGAATGATGAGCAGGGAAATGAATTATTCCTTTGAGCCTCCAAAAGAATGTACCTTGCTACCAGTTGGATTTCAGCCCTGATATCTACGTCAGAGTCCTGACATACAGGACTGTAAGATAATGATTGTGTATTGTTTTAAGCTGCTAAATTTGTGGTAGTTTGTTAGAGGAGCAATAGAAAACTAATACAGCAAGAGATGTTATATCTTTATTTTATTTAAATCAACATTTATTCAATGAGTCCTCATTTTGTTGGGCTGGCAGAGTATTCATTTGCAGATAGGATTAAAGCCCTTTTCTCTATCAGTGATATGCAAGTTCCCAAGGACCTTACCATGTGCCAGGTTAACCTAAAAATAAAAGACCAAAGTGAGAGGCAATGAGTGTTTGAGATCCAAAACAACAGGTATTCGGGCAGCACCATTTTAGGGAGAGCTCAAATAGTGTATAATTAGGAGGGTATTTATGGAAAAGGGAAGAGGAATAGTTACATGAACAGAAGAAATTTTTATAGATACAGATAAACTAATACAGTGATGCTAATTCTAAAGGTCTTTATTTTTCATTCCAGCAGTTATAATACCTGCTTTCTTGTTATCTTTGCAAATAGTTGTTTGGGATACAGTGCTACTTTTAGGTGCAATCCAAGAGTTATTTTGCCCAGTTTTAACAGTCCAAAGGTTTGAGGAGTAAGGTGCGCAAGACTCTCAAGGCACTTCCTCTGGAAAGGCATCTCCCACTCCATTTAAAAGTGGCTCCGTTTACATTTTTCACAGCAAAAACATCAGAGACTCCTATTGGACCGTCTGTCATCATTTGCTACCAGTCAGTGAGATGCCACTGTCCCTGCCATCTGGTCCCATGTATTCTGGTGGTAGCAGCAGGTTCTTCACAGGAATGGGAAACCTGGGGTCTAGGGTGTGGGGGTGGGGTTTTGGTTGTTCTTTGTTCTTTTCCCAGTTAGGAGAAATCTTCCATCTTGATTCTAGCAGTTTTTGCATTTAGTCCAATGGCACTTATCCATCCTCACCCCTAAACACACACACACACACACACACACACACACACACACACACACACACACACA
>PVKE010013212.1:0-36987 GCA_004027555.1 Craseonycteris thonglongyai | reverse complement strand
ACAGAAACCGATTCATAGAAAGAACAAACTGATGGTCACAAGAGGGAAGCAGGATTGAGGAGCTAGATGAAAAATATAAAGGGATTAAGAAATATGTGTACAAATTGTAGTAGCAAAATAGCCACAGGGATGTAAATAAAGTGTAGAGAATATAGTTAATAATGTTGCAGCAACTATGTATAGTGCCAGGTGTGTACTAGACTTACTGGGGATCACTGCATAAGTTATATAAATGTATGACCACTGTGCTGTACATGTGAAATAATATAAAATAATATTGAATGTCAACTTTAACTGAAAAAAATAAATAAAATAAAGAGATGTAGTCTCTTCCAACAACAGAAAAAGAGTAAAGAAAAAAAAATCTCTAAAGTATCCAACAAGAAAGGGGACTATTTGAAGATGAAGAACTCAAAGAACAATATTTAAAGTTAGCTTTTAATTCAGCTTGAACAATCAAATCTCCTCACCAGTGGAGAAAAACATGTACTGACCACTGGAAAAAATGGGTGCAAATATATGCTTAAGATTCAAAAATAACATCAAATAGTATTATTTTATTGCAAGTGTTCATTAAATAGTATTATTTTATTGCAAGTGTTCATTATTATTAAAATTCTCTTCATTATCTATGGTTTGGTTTGTTATCTTTGAGTAATATTTTATTAATTTCATCTGCTAATAATTTCATTAGAAAGGTAATATTTTTTTAAATATTTATTTTTATTGCTTTTGACAGATAGAGAAATGGAGAGAGACAGAGAGAAGGGGGAGGGCCCAGAGCAGTCTCCATAGTTGCACATCATCAGTTTTCTACATAGTTTCATTCCACAGGTGGGTATGGGGATGCACAAGGCAGGAAGTGGGCAGGGGCCTCCTGCATGGGAGGCATGCTCCCTTAAGTCGGGGGTTTCCCACATGGGAAGCACGCCTGGGGTGGGAGCTGAATTGGGGGCCTCCAACATAGGAGGCGCCCCGGTGAGAACCAAACTGGGGGCAAACCCAATTCAGCATATGGGTCTACACTGGCCCGGGCTAGGATTTGATCCTCGAACCGTGGGGCTATAAGATGATCACTCCACATGCTGAGCCATCCTTGCTTCCCCCAGAAGGGTAATATTTCTAATGTTTATATTTCATTGGTTTATGTTTTCACTTAATTCTTTTAATATGTATAGTTCAGGGTGTCCAACCTTTTGGCTTCCCTGGGTCACATTGGTAGATGAAGAATTGTCTTGGGCCACACATAAAGTACACTAAGGATAGCTGATAAGCTAAAAAAAAAAAAAAAAAAAAGAATCACAAAATAATCTCATAATGTTTTAAGAAAGTTTATGAATTTGTGTTGGGCCACATTCAAAGCCATGCTGGGCTGCATGTGGCCCTGGGCCACAGGTTGGACAAGCTTGATGTATACTTTTTTGTTTGAAATGTATACAATAGTTTCACTGAATTTTAAAATTCTATGTATTTAGTATACCTTTTTATGGAAAATATTGATAATGTTGACATTTTAAAAATGCAGAAAATCAGTGCTTGCATTTTTGTGTGTTATTTTGCTCTGGCAACTGCAATTACTAATGCCAGCCATGTGCCAGGCATGGCACTTAACGCTCTGCACAGGGCTCTTTGATTGAGGCCATTTTACCGATGAAGAGCCTGAAGTTTAAGAGGTTATGTGACTTGCTTAGGACCTCAGACCCAGGGAGAGGTTGAGCCACAACACCTCACCCTTAACCATAATCCCACATGACAAGTAACTGGGGGTGTCACGTGATTCAGCCAGTACACGATAAGTATCGTTTTCTAGGCTTCTTTGATTTTGAGTGTTTTAGTATCTATATTAGGACTCCCAGACTCAAGTCCTTCTAGGGAGGGAGAGCAGGCGGGTAAGAAGAACTGAGAAGTGGGTTGGGATGGAGTGAGGCTATAGGAACAGGCAGGGAAACTGATCAGCTGGAGAACTGTCTAAAAGGGGCCTCTGTTACTGAGCTCCTGTCATTCGTTTATAAGAAAGCAGCCCCAGGCTTACCCTACAGAGATCTTTATTTTGTATGGGTAAAATCTTTTGCTTTCAAAATAGTTCATGAGCCAAACAAAATATGTCTGGTGGGCCAGAATCAGCCCAGGGGTCATCAGCCCGGGTTTGCAGCTCCGTTTTCAGCCTGAAAGCTAGACTCAACTTCTTGTCGTTCTTTGCCTCTCTCTCCCATCACTTTCGGCTCTCTTCCTGCTTTTGAATTATTACTATTTCATTGGCTTAGGTTATCAAGCACCTTAAGAGCCAAGCACCAGCTGAGTGCACAGATGCAGACTCTTCCTTCAGGAGCTCATAGACCTGGGTTGGGTGGCACTGACATTTCATTCAAGAGCAGAGCTTCTCACATTTGAAGATGCACACAAATCACCCAGGATGAACTGCTGTAGCAGATCATGTTTTAGTGGTTCTGAAGGGGCTTAGAGACTGTATTTCCAACAAGCCCCAGGGGATGCTGATGCGGCTGGTTCATGAACCACACCTTGAGTGGGAAGGACAGCCTTGTGTCTAAGAAAGTTCCTAAGTTGAAGGCTCCTGGTTGGAGGAGACTCTGTACCTGGGCTTGGCTTTCTAGAGGTGACCTGGGCCACCCAACCTCCCACTCATTAATCCCCTGCCACATTCCTCCCACATCCTAATTTATCTAGAGATTTAGTCTCGCTGAGATCACTCATAAAGAATTTTATCTACATCTCTGTTCTATGCTGGCAGCGAGCATACCTCTCCCTGCACATCTCCTCCTTCATGTCCGGTGCACTATCTCCATCCGAGGAATTTCTGTCGTGTGCCCCTCTGTGTATCAGAGCCATGGTGCCCAGCACCCACCTGGGCTCCTGTGGGCAGCCTCAGAGTGAGACCCTGGATGGATGCTCAACTCCACCTTGTACTAGTCATGTGACTGGACAAGTTACCTTTCTGTGCCTTGGTTTCCCATCTGTGCAGCAAGAGCAGAATGTACACTCATCAGGGTGTCAGGAAGATTAAACCAATACATAGTCAGGTGCCCTTCTCCCTTCCTTTTCTAAAAAGAAACTCAACTAGACACTTTAAGAATCTCATGCTGGGGATGCTGGGATGGCTCAGCAAGTTAAGCACTCACTGTGTGGCTGTGGGGTCCAAGGATCGAGTCCTGGGCCTGGCCTGTGCGGATCCATATGCTGAACTGGGGTATGCTCTCCATGCGGGAAGCCCCTGGCCTGATTCCTACCCTGTGCAGACCCACATCCACATATGTGGAATGAAACTATATCAAAAACTGATGATGTACGGCTGTGAAGACTGCTCTGGGCCCTCCCCCTTCTCTCAGTCCAACAATAAAAATAAATCTTAAAAAAAAAGAAGAAGAATCTCATGTTGCTTGTGTCCTGCAGAAAATGTGAATACAGGGAACTCATTTCTATTGCTGAGCCAGGAATGAGCATTTTTCCCTTGGTGAGTGGCCTTCCATTCTGTCAGCCAGCAAACCTGTACTTTTTAAAAGGTAAAAACGGCTTTATATTTAGAGGGCTTTTATCTGAAAAGGTCTAGTGGTTGAGGAAAAGTATCCTGAGCATATTACTTGAAAACATTAATAACATACTCTTTAAAAATAAGTTTATCAATTTTGCAGACACCCTGTTGTAGTATTCACTAAGCTTTATTAGTACTTTACACAGGCCAGGCATTAGCCTAAGTTATAGATGCCGAATGTCACAACACAAAATATTTTATATTTTGAAATAATTCTAGATTCATGGGAAGTTGCAAAGAAATGTATAGGGAGGTCCCCTGCATCCTTCCGCCAGCCTCTCCCAGTATGAACAATTTCCGTAACTATAGCACGATATGGAAACCCAGAAACTGACCTTGCTACAATCCACAGAGATGATTCAGATCTTAGCAGCTCTACATGGTGCGGGCGGTGGGGACTCTATGTAATTTTATCACGTGTGTAGATTCATCTACCATCACCCCAGTCTAGATACCTAACTGTACCACCATCATAAGGCTCCCTCTGCTGCCCCCCTTTAAGGCTGACCAGACATCCCATTTGAAATGAGACAGAAAACAACAATACTGTCCTGTTTCAAATAGTACTTCTGGTCAGCCTACTGACACCTTGAATTTAGCCCAGTGAGACTAGGCTGAGCATGCATACCATTTGAAATGGGACAGTGCCGTCGTTTTCTGTCCCATTTAAAATGGAATGTCTGGTCAGCCTATCTTTATAGGCACATCCACCCGCTTCATCCCCATCCCTAACCCAAGGTGTAGAGACTTTATCCTCAGAGAAGTTAACAACTTGCCCATGGTTAAGTATGTAGTAGGTGCTGGGTCTGGCTTTTGAACCCTGTCATTGAAGAGACTTATTACGTGGAGGGGGGAGGGAGAAGCATGTGGAAGTGAAGCCCAAGAAGGCTTCCTAGAGTGACTGATCATTAAACTTGTTTTGTTTTTAAAGATTTATTTTAGGGGAAAGCCGGGACGGCTCAGCGGGTTGAGCGCTCGCTTTGAGGCCATGAGGACCGAGGATCGAATCCCGGCTCCGGCCCGGGCGGGACCCACGTGCTGAACTGGGGAGTTCCCACAGTTTGGTTCTCTGGCTGTCTCTGTCTCTGTCTCTCTCTCTATCTGTCGAAAAGTAAAATAGAAATAACTATGCACTGAAGACAAAAAGATAAAAAAAAGAAAAAAAAAAAAAGATTTATTATTTTTTGACAGAAACAGAGAGAGAGAGAGAGAGAGACAGAGAGAGAGAGAGACAGAGAGAGACAGCGAGAAGGGGGAGGGCCCAGAGCAGTCTCCATAGTTGTACATCATCAGTTTTCAACATGATTTCGTTCCACACAGGTGGGCGGGGCCACACAGGGTGGGAACTAGGCTGGGGGGCCTCCTGTGTGGGAAGTATGCCCCCTTGAGCCAGGGGCCAAACCAGGGGCAAGAACTGCACTGGGGGCCTCCCACATGGGAAGCACACCCCAGTTCAGCATATGGGTCCGCATAGGCTGGGTCCAGGGTTTGATCCACAGTCCCCGGGACTGCAAAGCGAGTGCTTTACCTGCTGAACCATCCCGGCTTCCCCTAAACTTAATTTTGAAAGCACAATGAGTGACACTCTCAGTTCAGGTGTGCCAGGACATCGGACCCCATGAGAGTGGGACTGAGGGCTAGAAAAGCCCTGCTTCCTAACAGTACTGAATCCAAGCTGTCACAGCTGCTCGCCTGGGCCTCTGTGACCTCACAGTGACTCAGTCAACTGGATCCCCAAACTGCTTCTCCTGTGTGTCCAGCAGTCACTCCGGACTTTACCCCAGCAACCAGTCGCTTACAGGTCTAGCCGTCCTGTCTCCCAGCCATCACCTCCCCCTAATCCTTCCGGCCCCTGCTTGGTTCCAGCTTGTCAGCATCCAAAGCCTGCTGCTCTGTTAAAGCAGCCCCCAACTGTTCCCCAGGCTCCCCTGGCTCCCCCACGCCCACTCCAGTCTTCTCATTGTAAACATGATCACACCTCTCCTAGTTTAGGGACCTTCAGTGGCTCCTCATTGCCTATGAGACTGTCGAAATGCCCGAGTCTGGTACGCAAGCTCTTTGGGTTCTGAGCCTGGCTGATCCTCCAGTGAATCCAGCCTCATGCCCTCCCACCTGATAGTGCACACACAGCATCACACCAAACGGCCCAGTTAGCCAACCGGCCTCCAGCCCCAGGATATTTGCACAACTGTGTGTCTCTCTTCCCGTGCTTCTCATCCCAGCCAGCACCGGGCACTGGGGCTGAAGTTGCAAACACGAATCAGACAGACTCTGCCTTTGAGGCTCCCTGGGTCTGATGAGAGAAACATAACTGCCACCCAAAGGAAAAGAAAGTAAAAAACTAAGGCATTCTCAGTAGCGTGTGACAGGTGTGGCCACAGAAGCAGGTGCAGGTTTGAATGAGGACCCAAGACCCTGAGGTGGGAGAAGGCAGTGACATGGCTGGGATGCGGGTGACAGCAGTAAGCGTGGAGTCAGAATCATGCGCCTACATCTCCTGCAGTGTCCCCCACTGTGCAAATCAGAAGTCTGGGGAGTCGGGGAGTCAGGCCGAGTGTCATACCTGCCAGGGTGAGGCTGAGCCAGCACACTGTTAGGGGCCGTGCTGCACACTCAGGAAGCCAAGCTGGTCCAGGTGGGCAGCGGACCTGGTGGGCCACTAAAGGCTCTCTCTGATTGGTCTCATTCAAGAGAGATGGGTTCCGTTTCATCACCTAACAGACCACGGCCTAAACCAGGGGTGGCGAACCTTTTGGCGATTGAGTGCCAAAGTTTATGAAATAAGAGTATACTCGCTCGACTCGCATGCCAACCCATCGAGTGAGACAGAGGTATTGATTATTTTTATGTCTATAAGAGCATAAACAATAATTTTTAAAATGGTATTCACAGCTCTGCGTGCCACTTTGGGCACGTGTGCCATAGATTTGCCACCCCCGGCCTAAACTGACAAGGATGCAGGTCAGGCCAGGCCCTCTGGGGTAACACTCCTGTTGCCTAGGTGGGCGAGTTCTATTGAAAGACCCTTCTTCCTCAGCAGGTTAGGGTGTTGGGGAAGAGGAAGTCTCTTGGCCAGCAGGCTACATAGCAGACGCAGGCCGGCAGGGAGAAGACAGAGGGCTGGCCGGAGTGGTCAGGCCTGGGCCAGAGCTGGAAGAGACACGGGGCTGGGTGCGCTGGGTCCAGCATGCTCAGGCCTTGAGGAGCCACATCCCCTTTCTGGGTGCCAAGTTCCTAAATGGGAGAAGGACACTGAGAAGATGGGGACTAAGTCACATATGACTTAGACTATGAGGGCTAGTGAATTTACAGGGAGAGATCAACGGGGGGCATTGGGCTGCAGTCACAGGTTGCAGGCTAGGACATGAGACAGAAAGTCAAGTCTGCGTTTGTACCCAGAAGCCTAGTCAGGGCCAGCTTTGTGGACCTGCGACCACGGCAGGCACGTATGGCCCCATGCAGAAGTGCTCTGTGCTAGGGATTTAATGGTCTGTGGTTGCTGTCTGGAAACTCTCGATAATTTTATCTTTAAATGTGTGTTTTGTACGTGGAGTTTCATGAGCCAGTGGAGTGTGTGCTGGGGCTGGGAACCTCAGGTCTCCCACGGTCCTGCCTTCTGCAGCTTCCAGGCTCTAGGATTCCCAGATTCGTCCTGCCTCCTGGTGCCCTGCGGCTGCCAACCCTCTCCCCATCTCCACTCAGTAACTGCTTCTCTCCTGCCCCCCCCCCCCCATTTCCTCACGTCTGGTGGAGGCCTGGGCAGAAACGTGGGGAGGGCTGGGGTTGAAGGCGCATGTCCAGCAGTTGTGGTGTGGTGTATGGAGGTCCCTGCCCCAGCTGGCAGCACCAGTGCACAGGGTGGGGGCAGCAGGCTGTGGAAGGGGGCATGTCTGGCTTGACTTCCTCACCTTCGATGGGGCGTGGTGCCTGGTTCCAGTGGCTGGCAGGAGGGAGACCTGGCAGCTAGTAGGTGTGGCATCTTGGGGGACCCTGGCGCTTGTAAAGGTCTCTTCTCTTCCCACAGGTATCCCCATGCCCAAGAGAATGAACCATTTAAATAGCCAATAATAGACCTGGGGTCTGCTGGGCACAAAGTACAGCTACACCTGCTCTGCATCACAGCACTTCACACACCCATTAGTGTACCAGCAAGCCCCTCAGGGTCCTCTGTCCCCCACAGGGAAGTTCTGCAGAGCTGCAGGGAGGTTTGGTGGCCTCCAGTATCCTCATCAGGTGTGGAGATGCCCCGTTGGCCCAGGTCCATCCTAACACAGTGCCAGAACTGAACAGGCGCAGGGCTGCTGCTTGCCTTAGGGCACACTCGTGTCTCCATGAACACAGCCCTGGCCTCCTCGCTTCTGTAGATGCTGCCTCACCGACCTTAGGATGGGACCCAGTAAAACTGCAGGCCTCTCTCTTCGCAAAGCAGGGAAAGGTGCCATTCAGGATATTAAATAGAACGTTTTCTCCTTTATTCCCTGAATTCTCTTTGGACCTGTTAACGTGTGGCTCCTGGACCAGCATCATGTGGGAGCTTGTGAGAAAGGCAGATTCTTAGGCCCCGCCCAGATCTCTGGACTCAGGAACTTTGGGGATGAGCCCTCCAGGGGATTCTGATACCCGGGAAAGTTTGAGAACAAACTTTCAAGTTTTGAGAACAAATGCTGGAGAGCTAGGATTCATTATTTATTTATTTTTAAAAAGTAACAGAACTAAGAAATTTAAAATATGACTTGAATCTTTCTTGAGTATGGCAGATTAAAGAGGAGAGAGAAAGAGAAAGAAAGTGAGAGGGGGGAGGGAGGTGGGGAAAGGAGGCAGTGGAGGGTGGCAGATGTGTTCTTCCCACTTCCACGTATCTTAGCTCACCTGGTGGTCACAGTCATCTTGCCAAGTAGCTTTATTTCCAAAATGACACAATAAAAATGAGACTCAGAGAACTTAATTGCTCCATGTTCTGGGCATTAGTGAAAGGCAGAGTTAAAATGTGAATCTAGGTGTCTGTCTGACTCCAAAGCCTAGGCTTCCCCCCAGGTGTTCCCCGGTCCCCCCTTTCATTCTAAGGGCACCTATGTACCCTCGGAGTCTATGTCGGGCAGTGCCCTGCGCAGCCTCCCCACCAGGCCTGCGCTGTGCAACACGGCCCCACCAGACAGGGCTGCTGAGCGCTTGACACGGTTAGTGTAACTCAGCACTGACACTGCCCATTTCCTCACAAACATGGCCTACATCACCTTTCTACTGACTAGGTCTGCCCTAGAGCGTGATTTTGGCCCAAGGAATGAACTGCACGCTCCTCTTTAAGGGCATCTATTCCAGGGACGCCAGGGGGAGTTTTCCCACACCTGCTCCTGCGTTTAGTTGAGAAAAGTGAGGGTAAGACGGGAGGGCCAGACACAATGAAGGGAAGTGCAAGCAGCCACTCTTGCACTTGCTGACTGTCCCACCCTTGGGGTGGAGAGCTCCTGTGAACTTCTCTTCTAGTTTCGTGTCCGGTCATTTTACACATTGTCTGATGCTCTGCAGGCAAACGCAGCAGGGCCACGGGAGGTCAGGTTCGTGCACAGTCTGGCTGGTACCAGGGGCCGGGATAGGCCAACGCTGGCATCGCGCTCCAGAGGTGGCAAACGAGATGAGCGATGCTCTGTGGATGTCAGGAGCCCGCTATCAGACTACTTCTGCAGCGTAATCTGTGTGTGCTGGCTCCATTTCAAGGTCAAACCTCAGAGATAGCTGGCAGTGGTTCTCTTATCTGCTCCAAGCAGTAGGCTGATAAGGGCAGGCAGCTGCAAGCTCAAAGCCCAAGATGGGCTTTAAAGACGCAGTGCAGCCACAAGAAACTGCGGGCACCATTCTCCAGTGACAACTTGGAGCTCACCAAGTCCAGCCCTCTATCTTACAGATAGGGATACTGAGACCCAGAGAAGGGAGGAAAGCTGATTTGATTTCTGCAGTGACTTAGGGGCGGAACTGGGCCTGGAATCCCCTTAAGTGGGCCCCAAAGGCAGAGATGTTGCCTGTGATCAGGGCTACCTTACTTGAGAACTTAGCGCATGAGCTTGTAACTGCACAGAAAGAATCCGGGCTCAGCTCTGAGTGGCCAGCCTTCTGAGTTGTCTCCCCCACAGGACCCTGTGAGCAATGTGGCAGGGCCTCTCATTTTGTTCCTTCTATGAGAGGGGCCTTCTCTATGCATACTGACCGGGGTGAGGGCAGGGGGCATAGCACAGATGAACAGTAGGTCACCACCCCTCATCTTCTGCCTGGTCCTTGCAACCCCCCCATCACTATCTTAGTGCTCTTTCTAACACAGAGTTTTGAACCATCCCTCCTGCCAGCTGAAGATTTTCAACAGCTAAAGGCAAGGCGCTTTGCCCAGCATCCCAGCCCCGCGTGACCTGGCCCCTGCCAACCTTTCCACCTCAGTCCCAGAGTCCCCGTATGCCATGCTCTTCCAGGCCTCTGTGCCTTGTGAACTCTATCTGCCCTTCTGGACCACTCCGGGATAGCCTTCTTCTATTTGACCATCTGGGTGATTTTTACTTTTCTGTAAGGCTTAGCCGGAGTGAACCCTTCCCTAACGATCCTCCCTGCTCCAGGTTCTCACCAGGGACAAAACTGTCCTGCATTTGACACACAGTATTGGTATTGTTTACTTAAAGGTAACAGCTATGTAGTAACTGTGTTATTCAGAATAATGATAAATAGACTGTAGGGAGAAAGGAATAAAATAAGATGAGCCAGGCATGGATCTCACCCAAGGCATCTGGCTCTATTACCTCTAGTTTACAAATGATAAAACAGAGGCACAGGACAGTCAGTGATTTGTCCTGGGTGTCAGGACCAGGCTTCTGTTCGGTTCTCCCTGACTCTGACAAAAGTAGGAGAAAACAGGTCTAAACTGGGAGATGGTGCTTGGAGTCACCTCCCAATTCTCCCAGGAACCTTCCTTTCTGCATGCAGACCCCAGCATGCCTCTGGGAACATCTGCATCTCTGGCTCTCTTGGGTACAATTGGCCACATCTCCCTGATTTCCCTGGGGTGCCACTGATCACCTACCTGTACCTCAGGCTTAGGATGACCAAACTTTCCATTTTAAGCGGGACGGGAAACAATGATACTGTCCCGTTTCAAACTGTACATACGGGCAGCCTAGTGTCACTGGGCTCAATTCAAGGCTTCCCTAGGCTGACCAGACATACCATTTGAAATGGGAGAGTACTGTTGTTTCCTGTCCCATCAGGCCCCACCTCCCCCAAGACCTGAAAGCCATTCTGCCTGGCCTATGCCTGCGGTGCCCACCAGGGGGTGGGGAGTGGGCAGGAGGCCCCAGGGGCCTGGTGGGAGGGAGGCAGCCCACAGGTTCTGTGGGACAGAGGGCACCTGCCAGCCCTCTGAACTGAGGGGCTTCCCCTGAAACCGCTAGCATGTTATCTTGAGAAATAAGGTCTGTGGGGACCAAAGCCGAGGGGAGTTCTGCCATGGGAATTGGGCACACTTCCTGCAACCAGTATACCATCCGATTTTCCTGCTCATAAAGATAATACTTCGCTGCTCTTTGCTTCCCTGAGATTCAGGGGAACTTTCACGGCTCCCGTGGGGCTGAAATCCTTGTGCTGGACTCGTGCACTCCCAGGAGGAAAGGCGCCCATTTGGGGCCACAGTGGCTCTGCAGAAGGGGCCCAGACCGGCGATGTGACACCTGGCCTGACAGAAGCAGAACCAGAGACTGTGCCTGTGTGGTGCACATTGATGGAGACTGCTGCCTGTCCCCTCCCCTTCCTTCCTGAAGGCAGCCAAGTACCTTTGGGGGCTCCTTATTTCCACTGTCAGAAGCCTTGATGGAACAGGCCTTCCCTCATCACCTCAGTGTCACCAGGGGTGGGCATGTGGCCTAAACATGAGCTCTGAGACTTCCGACCTCCAGCAAGCAAGGCAGGACTGAAGAGTCAGGGGAACTCAGCTTTCCACTCTGTTCCTGGCTCCAGGATCCCTGAGCAGCCCTGCGCCCGCCCCTTCCACATGCGGCCCTCCAGCTTCCTGATGACTGATGGTTCCGTGGCCCTATAGCCAATTCCTGCTTTGCCTGAGTTAGCCGGAGCTGGCTTCCGCTACCTGAAGCTGAGACTTGTGAAAGATGCCCGCAATGGAGCAGACAAGATAGTCCAGCAGGAGTTGCCAGAAAGACTTTGGGCTCCATCTGAATCCCTGTAGTGAACTGACCTGCCTCCCTTTGGTAGCATTATGCTGACACCAGAAGGATCTATTAGCAGTGAGTTGCTCTGCTTTATTGATTTCCTAATTCTTCCCACCAAACAAAAACATCTAATGGGTTTAGCAACTTTCTGTCCAGAGTACCAGAGCAGACCTCTACCCCCTGCCCTGTCCCTGTGGATTTAGAGGGAGACCTAAGCTTGGCCTGGGACCAGATGTATTGCCAAGAAGTGACAGTCTGGGAGGCCAAAAGATTCAAGTCTTCAGGCAACAGTCAGCTTTGAACGGGCTGGGAGTGGGCGGTATTAGCTAAGTCCAATTCTCGTCACCAATGACCAGGTGCGTGGGGATTTTCCACTCACCACTAAGCAATTTTCAGGCACCGGCTGGGTGTCCTACAACTTAACTTCTGACATTTTCTACCTGGAGACAGCATCAGATTCCACAGGTTAAAGGTTCCCCAGGCCAATCACAAGTCCAGTTGTCACCTGTTTTGGGGACCAACCAGCTAGATGCACTTCTAACGAACCCCTCCTCAGGTTTGATTAATTTCCTAGAGTGGCTCACAGAACTCAGAAAAACATTTTACTTTCTAGACGACCAGTTTATAAAGATGTAACTCAGGAACAGCCAGCAGGAAGGTATGGGCAGGTATGTGGGAAGGGTCACCAACTTCCACGCCCTCTCTAGGCAAGCTACTCTCCCCACATCTCCACGTGTTCACCAACCTGAAAGCTCTCCAACTGCCATTCTTTTGGGTTTTCACGGAGGCTTCAGTACATGCACGCGATGGATTAAATCATTGGTCATTGGAGACTGATTTAACCTCCAACCCCTCTCCCCTCCCCAGAGGTCAGGCTCGGGACTGAAAACTCCAACCCTCGAATTCCTCAGGCTTCCAGCCTTCAACAGTTAGGTGCATTCAAAAAGGACCTCATTAACATAAGAAAGGACATTTTTAACGCTCTCCTCAGGTAGGAAATTCCGAGAGTTTTAGGAGCTCTGTGCCAGGAACCAGTACAAAGACCAAAAATATATTTCTTATTATAAATCACAATATCACAGCAGGTAACTAATTGCCCCGGGTGGAGAAGAGGCCAGGTGGAAAGGTGACTCAGTGTCCTAGAATCCCAGCGGCTTCCTGGGGCCTGGCTCCTTCTGGCCTGACCGGAAGCCTAACTCAGGAGTGTTGGTTCACTAAGAGCTGGCTCAAGCTGCAGCCCCCGCCCCTTTGTGACTGGGGGCCCAGCAAGAAGCAGAGGTTTGGCCCGGCCTACAAGGTTGGGGGTGGGCGGGAGGCACACATGGCCTGTCTTGAAATGGGCAGGTTTCTCCACTAGATGGCACTCACTGTCTAACTTTTCCTTCTCTATATTTTTTAATTGTTTTAATGAAAAATTGTGATTTTCTTCGCATTGTGGAAGAGCACAAATAGAACTGTGACTTAAAATCCACATAGTTGATCTTGTGCATTATCTTGGGTTTCTATCATATTTTCTAGAGTTGTCAAGTTTTTCCCCATCTGGGATAGTTGTGTGGCAGACAGGTGCCCTCACCTGGCCTTCCCCAGCCAGAATGAGTCCAGTGGAGGCTACTGAATCTTTCCTCCTCAGTGCTCCCAAAGTCTGACTGAAGCCCTCTCTGCCCACACCTGGCCCACTTTCCCTGAGCAGCCTCAAAGCTGCCTGCAACTCCCCCTACCCCCCAAACCCCAAGGCCTTCAGTCATGTGCAAAAGAAGGAGCAAAATGGCCAAAGTGCTGAGGACCCCTGCTATGCTTGAGAGCTGTTCTGTCCTCTAACTGCATCCCTTGACCTCACAGGCCCAGGTGGGAAAGATGCTAGAACCTGTGCCAGGGAGTGCTTGAGTTGGAAGGCAGAGTCGTGTTTGTCTTTGGAAGTCGGACTGCCTGTGTACAAGCCCTGACCCTAATACCATCTAGCTGTGTGTCGTTGGGCAAGCCTCCTAGCCTTTCTAACCTCCAGTGCCCTTTTAAATAAAATAGCCATCAAGGTGCCCCTACCCTGGATGGCAGGCAGCTTTGAGTACTGTGGTAGGCAATGTAAAGGCCCCACAGGTGTTCACGCCCTATGCTGTGTCCTAATCCCAGGAACTTGTAAATGTTACCTTGTATAGCAAATGGGTTTGCATACTCCCAGAGTGCAGAAATCCTGGTAAATAGCTCTGACCCAGACAAAGAGCATACACACTGGTGATTTCCCCCTGGTCTTTGGCACAAGCCTTTCTGAACATATGGCTGGGGGTGTTGACCTCCACCTTTCCATGCTCCAGGGCCAGGGCCCCTCCACTAGCCCTTCCTTCCATGTGACCAGCGCCTCCTCCCTCAGATGGCAGGGCCCTGTCTGCCTCATTTCCTTCCTTCATTTCTTCTCCGTGTTCTCTGCAGAAGCCTTTACTCTTGTTCCATAGTCAACCAAGCCTCGATCTTCCACCCTCTACCCTGGGATCACTCTGTTGCCACTTCCTCACGTGCAGTTTAGTACTTGCAGTAGATGAAATGCCCAAGTAGGAAGTGCCCAAGTAAAGCCATGGCGCTGGCAGTCTGCTCGCAGGGTTTGCAGTTGGAGGCTTCCCCATGCTTCAGCTTCAGCCTGTGCCTCCTGGAAGTCCCAGAACGGACAGAGCAACAGTGAACAGGGCCAGCCCCAGCTTCTGTCTGCTCTCTCTGGCTCCCAGTGGGCCGCCTGCTACTGGCTGGTCTGAGCCTGGGCCGATCATGCCTCAGGTATAGCCAGGTCACCTCATCAGAGTGGTTGGGGGCCGCGCTGCTCTGAAACTGTAAACTTACTGGCTCACAAACCCCAGTGAGGACCGAGCTCAGTTCGTTTGTAGCCACCACTTCCCAGGAGAAAGTCTAAAGTTGGATGCACACTGATAGGACAAGATTCATAGCTGCCCTGCCCAGACCCCAGGCACACTGTTCCCATCCACACAGGTGGCCTCTTCCGCAAGCCCCTGGAACTGTCCCTGAAGGCCTTCTCTGTCTGTAGGGAGCTTGGTCCTTACAGGGCAGGCTAGAAATGCCAGTGTCAGCTCCCCAGGAAGCAGCTCTCAATTAGTGGCCGGTGGAAGGTGGCGGGTACACCTCTGGTCTCCTCACTCCTTGTGTGAGATACCCCTGGGCTGTTCCCCACAGTCCCCACAAGGCCCCCACTGGAGTGGAGCGCTGGGTGCCCTGGCAGAGCCCATTCGCAGCACACCTGCCTGGCTCTCCTCCCTGCTCCCTCTGCGTGCTTCTCGGGCATCCCCTCTGACTCACTCGCTCAGATGCCATCTCAGGTTCTGCTTCTGGGGAGGTCAGGCCAAATACCACGCAGCCTGATGGCAGAGCCTGGCCCCTCTGTGAACAGACGGGCTCATCTGCAAGGCACATTTACTTAGCTCATAACAATCGCACTTTAAAACCAGGAACTTTGAAAAATTGTTCTGTGACTGCTAACATGAAAGCAGTTCTCTGGGTTAAATCCTTTCCCCCACCCCATGGCGATCCTGTTTGGGATGCATGAGAACGCTGATTTTACTGCTCTGAATCGGTGCTAGACGTACTTGTATAGGACTCAGATCTGTTGTGTTTGGATCTTCACCCTGAGGTGCCCCATTGATTGGTTTCTTCCCTTGCATTAGTGTGAATTTAAAAACCATTATTTTCTTCTTGCCCAAAAGGTAATTACCCAGATAAATTGACTAAATTTTCTAGTTGTCTCCCAAATTTGCCATATCCTCTAGATTTGGCCCAAATTTCCAAGTCATGCTTGGAGACAGTGCTGGACCATCATGAACACGCTGCCCTTCCCAGGAGACAGGTGTGGAGCCCAGCCCCAGCGCAGCTGCAGGGCGCTCAGGCCTACCTGGGCTGATCTCAAAGAGGTACTTCCCCACATCCTCAGGGCCAGGAAGAAGTTCGGTCACCTGCGTCCCTTGTAGAGAAATAAATCCCTAAAGCAGAGAGACAAAGACAAACACGGGGGCATGAGATGGCTGGCAAAGGACTTCCGTGGTCATGGCCCCTGGAGAGGGAGGGCGGGGCTGTGGGGTCAGGGGTCAGCCTCAGGCCCTGGCTGGGCAGGCTGGGAGCTAGGGGGAGCATAGGCTTCCTCCCCAAGGTAGGAATGAGGTGCAGCTGAGGCCCTGCGTGGGTCCCCGGGGGTGTGGGGCAGCACGACTGTCTGCACGTACCATTGGTGGAGTTCTGCCCATAGGCAAGGCCAGCTCGGCCCAGAGTTGTCAATAATCCCTTGGTTAAGGACTGAAAATGCATCTGGGGCAGGGGGAAGGCTCCCGTCAGGCGGGGGTCTCCCCTTCCGAAGTGCCCATCTTCAGCTTTCTAGGGGCAGGGGTTGTAGGCCAGAGGGTCGGGGAGAGAAAGTCTGGCACATTGGAACTGGCATCTCCTAGGTAACTGTCCCCCAAGGTGACATGAGGAAAAGGACCAGCAGATATGTGTGAGTCCAGTTCTGCCCCCTCCTGGCCAAGTGAGATTTCATTTCTGTAGTTAACTGTTTAACCCTTTTCCCGTTTAGAAAAAAAAGTGCAACTTATTGCCACATTCATTTAATTTTATATAAACACACTCTATGAGGCTGAAGCAAATCTGACTGGTTTTCAATGTAAAAATAAAATATAAAAACTCTTCTTGCAGTTATTTCTAAACAGAACCTGTCTCTAATCCTAATGTAACAGAAATGTATATGATCAATATTTAATAATTTTGGAGCTAAGGTTAGGACTGGAATCTGTGAGTTATCCCGGGGTAACCGCTACAGCCACAGGTACCACCTGCGAGTATTCGTGGGGCAAATGGGAAAAGGGGAGTCAGCTGTCACTCAGGAGGTCCCTAGCACATATGGTGCCATGTGCCTGGCCTAGCTGTGTGTGTACATTGCAGGGGACCTCCATCCTGCACTTCAGTGCTAAAATCTGGCAGCAAGGCTGAAAGATGCAAGGGAAGAGCATGAGGTGCAAGGGTGGGTAGGCTGGGTTTGAGTCCAACCCTGTACCTCCTGGCTGTGTGACATCAGGAAGATGGCTTAACTTCTCTGAATGTCAGTTTCCACATCTCTACGATGGAACAGTAACTACTTCCCAGGGATGTGGCGACTGCAGACTCCTGTTTAGGAATTCCAGCTCTAGATGAGGGACTGTCATAACCCCCTTGACTTGCCCCTTTCCCACCCTCCAGGAGAGGCCTCCTTGTCCCCCTTCTCCATGATAGTGACAGGTCTGTTGAGACATTTATTTTGTTCATGCTCAGATTTGTTCAAATCACACTGCACGTGGTTCTGACTACACATTTTTTATTCTCTCCATGGGAAACCCATTTTACACTCTATCCCTACAGCCGAATTGCCTGGGTGCAAATCGTGGCTCAGCTACTTATGGGCTATGTGACCCCATGCAAATTTCTTAACTTCTCTGTGTGACCTCCCAAAGTACTATATAATAATAGTACTCTGTGGGGCTCTCATGAGCATTAAATGAATTAGTATTTGGGAGGTCCTTAGAGTGGTGCCTGGCACAGAGTGAAAAGCTGTGTGTTTGCTAAACAAATGCCAGCTATTACTGAGTGGCAGGGCTTCACACTGGGTGGGGGGGAACAGCCCTCTGGTGTCTGCACTTGCCCGGTGATGGGCGTGGTCATCTCGTTATGCATACGGCCTGCAGCCCTGCACCCTATGCATGCTTAGGGAACACTGCTCTCCCCACCCCCATCTCTTTCAGGTAATTCCTGGTTTTAACAGTGTGACTGGAGCCTCCACGTGGCTACTGGAGGCTTGTGCTGCAAGGACACATAAAAGTGTCTTTTCTCACTTAAGCAAGTAAAAAAAAGAATGACATTTTATTATTATTATTAATTGTTAAATTTACTGGGGTGACATTGGTTGGTAAAAATTAGATAGGTTCCAGGTGTACAATTCTACATCACATTGTCTGTGTGTTCAATTATGTGCTCACCACCCACAGTCAGTTCTCCTTCCATCACCATATACTTGATGCCCCCTCCTGCCTCCCTCAGCTCCCTCCCCCCTTACCCTCAGGTAACCACTAAACTATTGCCTGTGTCCAAGAGTTATTTTTCAGGAGGACATCTTTACCCACAGGTGCTTGCTTTAGAGAAGTTATAGCAATAAACCAGAAAACCATCTGGTAATCAAGGTAACTGAGTTAACAGCTCTTTCTTTCTAGGGAACCTGGGAATAAATAAGGACCGCAGCCCCAGGATGGGTCAACAAGCTCATTAGAAGGTGTGGGAGAGATCCACCACTGACTAATAGGATGGGTTTTGGGTGTTTGCAGTTTTAGTAAATGTCTCTGGGAATTCTGAGCACTTTGTGTTTTTTTCTGTGTGCCTCAATACCTGTCATCCATAAAATGGGAATAATGATACTGATACTGACATTACTTTCTATTATATAGCTAAATGAAAAAGTAATAGTAGCTACTTTATGGAGCTTGTACTATATTCCTGGCTCTTTGTCTAAATGACTGGATTTAATTTTTCTAGCGGTCCCATGGTGTTAGTTACCTAGCTCCATCTTCCTCGATGAGCAGATGGAGGTCGGAGAGGTGAAGCAATCAGCCCCTGTGTCCCTGCTCGCAGGGCAAGCTGGGAGGCGCATCCAGTTGTGTCTGATACGAGGGCACTTTGGTCCCCATATTTTTGATAGCATTGCTGGCTGACTTTGTGTGTAAGAAGCCGCTGTGGAGAGCCAGGCTGTGACTGTGGGACCCACTGCTCACCTTTCTCTCAGGTGAGCCCCTGTGGGCCCCCCATCACTGCATGGGGCCCTCAGAATGGACTTTTGGAGGCTCCCAGGTTCCTTCTGCCTCCCATGGGTCAAGAGTACAGCTTTAATGCCAGCATTTGGCTCAGGCACAGAGGGTGGGGGGCGTGGAGGGACAAGAGCAGGGGCATCTGCTGTCCTGTTCCAGTAGTACGTTTGTTAAGACTGTGAGGAGTCAGTATAAAGCATCCAGTTGGAATGCTTGGGGCTGGTTGCAATCTTGCAAGAGCATCCAAATCACCACAGGGCTTGTTAAAACGCGGAGCACTGAGTCTGTGGTGTGATGTTGAAAGTTTAACAACAGGCCCTCTGAAAATACTAAGGCTACCTGATGTGTAGTGTTTGCAGCTCCTGTGATATAATTACCTTCACCCCCAGGGCTCGCTTCATGAGATAATGGGACATAGAGCTGGACAAAAGGCACCATGGTGCTTCCACCACAGATACAACAGCCTCTAACCATAAACAACTCAGACAATCAGAAGTGATACTTTTTGAATACTTAAGCCTTTGTTTTTAATATAATTTATTTAATTGTAGGTTTGTAGGATTTAATTTCTAATACTGGCCAACAGAAGACTGATCCACCTACCCCTGGGGTTTCTGGTTCTATAGGTCTGGGGAAAATAGGAGAATTCACATTTGTAACCAGTTAGCTGACAATGTTGACTCTAGGGAGCCTATTTTGAGAAAGCCGGCAAAGGGAAATTCCTTTCCAGGAGCTTCTTCAGCACCTGTCTCCTCATGTAAAATGAGGATAATAATAGTATCTATATCATGAGGCTGTTGTGAAGTTACATGATTTGATATTTCCTCATCAGCCTTGGAGAGTTGGGTCTTGGCTGAGCTTCTGTACCTTGGACACACGCAGGTCACAAGGACAGAGGCCACTGCCTCAAGCCCCTTAGACAGTGCCCTAGACCAGAGAGGGTCTGGAATTTCCCTGAGGAGACAAATTGAGGGTTAGCTCTTTGGAGGGAGCTGGCCAGCCTCCTTTCCACAGCACTTGGCAAGGGACAGGGCATATCATTTGTGCCTAGCACTACACTGACGGGCACCTCGGTGAGAGAGAAAGTGTGTGAACTCTAGGCATATAGCAGGTTCCCAAAGAGGTTAGTCCTGTCCCCTTCCCCTGTGTGTCTGAGCTCATGGGTATTTGCTTTGTTTTGCTGTTGACTCAGGCTGCATATTGAGTTTGTCCTGAGAGGCTGCAGCTGACTTGATTCATCTGTAGCTCTGCACCAATGCAGTCCATTGGTGTATGGGCACAAGAGGTGCCATTCCGTATGCATCCAGCAGGGCTGCACTCCCAGGCCTGCTGCTGTCTCACCACAGCTCCCCCCACCCCAGCCTTTGTGCTGCACTAGCCTGAGAGGTCCATGGCACGGGGAGCCCCCCCCAGGAGGCCTCCCCCCCGGGAAATGGGTAAGCCATGTTCAGCAGAGGGGCCTTTGGGAGAGAGTATATTTCTTATGTTAGTGTCAAATTAAAAGGTCTCATCAAAAATCTATTATTTCCACAGCATATTCGATGCTGACTTCAGGAACTCTGCAGGGAGAGGGGAAGCAGCCTTGTGATTGGCCTTGCTCCCTCTCATTTGACTAAACTCAGCAACGGGGAACCCAGGAGGTGGTGCAACAACCAGGGGCTGGGGAAGGTGCACAGAATCCAGAAAGCCTCCTGGGTCAGATTGTCTACGTATTAGTTATCTATTGGTACATTGTGAATTACCCCAAAACTTGGTAGCTTGAAACTGTAACAATCATTTATTCTCTTAGGTTTCTGTAGGTCATGAATTTTGGAGTGGCTTAGCTGAGTGATTCTAGTATGGGGTCTTTTATGAAGTGACAGTTAAGATGTGGGGTGGGGCTCAGATATCTGGAAGCGTAAGTGAGGCCAGAGAATATGTTTCCAAGATGGCTTCCGCAATGGAGGACATAAAAATGACTCAAATCAAACTTCTAGAGGTGCAAAGTACAATATGTGAATGAAAAATACAGTGGGTGGGATTAACAGCAGATTTGAAATTTCAGATAAAGAGATTATAGAACTTGAAGATATAGCAATATAAACTATTCAAAATAAAACACACAGAGAAAATAGAGTGAAAAAATGAATAGAGCCTCTTATATATATGTAATAGCATTTCCTGAAAAATGAGAAGGGAACTGAAAAATATTTGAAGAAATAATGGCTGAGACTGTTCCCAATTTATGGACAGTATAAACATCCAGTCCCAAGAAACCCGAAGAGCCCCAAGCACAAGAAACGTGAATAAAAAGCACATGAAGCAATATCCTAACCAAATAACTCAAACTCAATTATGAATAGAAACTCTTAAAAGTAGCCAGAGGCAAATGGCACAATACGTACAGAAAGGCAGAGGTAAGGGTGACAGCAGATTTCTTGTCAGAGACAATTCAAGTGACAAGTTAGTGGAACAACATCTTTAAAGTATTAAAAATAAAAATCTGTCAGCCTAGTATTCTGAATCCAGTGAATCAAATATCCCTCAAGAGTGAAGGCTAAGTAAAGACCTTTTAAGGTACACAAATGCTGAAATAATGCATTATCATCAGACTCACACTCAAGAATTGTTAAAGATAATCAGGCAGAAGAAAAATATATCAGATGGAAATAAGGATCTATCCAAAGGAATAAAGATTACTGGAATGTTAACTATGTGAATAAATTAATAAGATTTTTTTAATGACATAAGTTTCTTTAAAATATAATTGACTGTTTAGATGGAAAGAACAGTAGTATAGTATGAGGCTGATAACAAATGTAAAAGCAGTATGTGTATCAATAACAGGGATATAAGTGTAAGTATAATACTATTATATGTATTTTTTACTATACATGAGATGAAATAATACCATTTGAAGGTAGACCATGAAAAATTTAAGTTGTATACTAAAACAGTAAAGGAACAACTAAATTAATAAAATGTTAAAGCTTAGCCAGCAAATGAGATAAAATGGAGTAAAAAAAAATTTAATTAATGAAAAAGAAGTCAGAAAAAGAGGTGAAAAGGGGGAATAGAAAAGATAGAGAACAAATGGCAATATGATGATACATTTAAACTTATCAACTATCACATTCAATGAAAATGATCTATTAATGAATACCCCCAATTAATCAAATTTTTAGAGGTGAAATGACCAATTAAAAGGCAGATTGTGGGAATGCCTGGATAGCTCAGTGGGTTAAGCACTTGCTTTGCAACTCCGGGGTCCGTGGATCAAATCCAGTCCCTGTCTGGTGTGGACCTATATGCTGAACTGGGGTGTGGCCCCCAGTTTGGTTCTTGTCGGGGTGTGCTTTTCATGCAGGAGGCCCCTGGTCTGGTTCCTGCCCTGCATTGCCCCCGCCCACCTGTATGTAATGAAACCATGTAAAAAACTGATGATGTACAACTATGGAGACTGCTCTGGGCCTTCTCCTTTCTCTCTGTCTCTCTCTGTCTCTCTCTCTGTCAAAAACAATAAAAATAAATCTTGAAAAGAAAATAAGGCATATTGCCATACTGTACAAAAAAGCTGGACTGTCTGCATTAATATCAGGCCAAAGAAGACCATTTCATAGCAATAAGAGAGTCAACTCATTAAAAGAACACAATGATCTTAAAAGTTTATGTACCTAACAGCATAGCCCCAAAGTACTTGAAGCAAAAGCTAACAGAACTTCAAAGAGAAATAAAAAATAAATAATTATAGTAAAAAAAGTTAATGTCTTTATAATTGATAGAACAAGTAGACAAAAAATTATTAAGGATATAGATAGATGACCCGATAAAAACACTGTCAACCAACTTGACCTAACTGCTGCCTCCCATAACAGCAGAATGCACATTCTTTTCAAATGGACATGAAACTTTTAATAAGATGGGCATAAACAAGTCTCAATAAATGGAAGAAAATTCAAATATGTCTTCTGTTCTATGACCACAATGGAATTAAGTTAGAAATCAGTAACAGAAAGATTTCTAGGGAATTCTATAATATTTGAAAACCAATTGATATATTTCTAAATAGTTTATAGGTCAAAGAAAAACTATAAAGTAATTTGAACTAGATAAAAATGAAAATAACATAAAAATTCATAAAATGCCTTTAAAGGAACATTAGGAAATAAATTATAACATGAAATGCAGACATTAGAAAACAAAAAGGCCTCAAATTAATGAACAGAGTTTTCATTTTAAGAAAATACACAAAGAAGAGCAAATAAAACACAAAGTAAAAGAAAGAAAAATATAAAAATTAGAGTAGCTATAAATCAAATAAAAAATAGGGGGTGACAGGATAGCTCAACAGCTTGAGCACTTGCCTTACAACCATGAGGTCCAGGGATTGACTCCTGGCCCTGGTCTGTGCAAACCCATATGCTGAACTTTGGTATAATTGGTAACCACTGGATGGTGGCGAAGGTCCTTGCCTCCCACATGGGAGACACCCTGGTTCAGTTCCTGCTCCACATGGCTGGATACTTACCTGTGTGGAATGAAACTAAATCACAACTAATGATGTACAACTATGGAGACTGCTCTGGGTCCTTTCTCCTTCTCTCTCTCTCAGCTTCTCTCAAACAATTAAATCTTTAAAAAAGTAAAATGAAAAGTAGAGAAATAATAAAGAAAATAAATGAAACCAAAAGCTGGTTCTTTAAGGAGATCAATAAAATTGATAAGAATTTAGCCAGACTAATTAGGACAAAAAGAGAAAAGATAAATTACCAGTATCAGGAATGAGAAAGGTGACATCACTATAGATTCTTCAGACAATAAAAGGATTATAAGGCAATGTTAAGAACAAAATTATGCTATAAATTTGGCAACTTAGATGAAATGGACAAAAAGACACACACTACTAAAGCTCACTTAAGAAGAAATAGCTAAATAGCTCTATATGTGGTAAATAAATGGAATTTGTAGCTAAAAACCTTCCCACAAAGAAAACACCAGGCTCAGATGGCTCCACTGGTAAATTTTACCAAATATTTAAGTCAGAAGTAATACCAATACTACACAAACTTCCTGAAAATTGAAAAAGAGGGCATAGTTTCCAATGCATTTTATGAGGCCAGTATTATCTTGATATAAAACCAACCAAAGACATTATAAGAAAAGGACACTATAGACCAACATCCTTCAGAAACAGAGATGCAAATATTCTTGGTGAAATTTTAGCAAATTAATTTCAAGAGTATATAAAAAGGAAAATACTTAACTAACTGGGGTTTATCCCAATTATGCAAAGTTTGTTAACATTCCAAAATTGATAAATGTAATTCAATGTATTAATAACCTAAAGAAAAAAGATATGATCATCTCAAAAGATGCAGAAAGAGCATTTGACAAAATTCAACATCCACTCCTTATAAAATACTCTCAACAGACTAAAGATAGAAAAGAACTTCTTCAATCTGATTAAGGGCATATAACTAAAAAATGCATTTGGCAAGATTGCAGAGTAGAAGATAAATGTACAAAACTAAATAATGTCTCTATATACTAGCAATGAACAATTGGACATTAAAAATGAAAACCATGTTAATTGCACCATAAATATGAAATACTTAGGAATAAATATAACAAATTATGTTCAAGATCTGTGCACTGAAAATTAAAAATCATTGCTGGGAGAAATGAAAGGTGATATACTGTACATAAATGGAGAGATACTAGTCAGAAGATTTCCTATTAAGATAGCAATTCTTTCCAAATTGGTCTATGGATTCAATGCAATCTCAACCAAAATCCCACTAAGTCCTTTGTAAAAATTGACTAGCTGTTTTGAAATTCATACAGAAATGTAAAGAACTTACAATAGCTAGACAACTTTGAAACAGACTAACAAAGTTGGAGATCTAATACTGCCAGATTTCAAGACTTATCATAAAGCTACAGTAATCAAAACATTGTGATAATTGGCATTAAGATAGATACACTCATAGATTAATGATATATATATATATGTATATCATATATATATATGACATATATAGATTATAGATTAATGAGAGATATATATGTATATCATGTATATCATATATATCTCTCATTAATCTGAGTGTATATATATATATACATATACATATACATATATGTATCATATATATATATATGTATCATATATATATAATCTCATTTTTGATGAAAGTGCAAAGGCAATTCAGTGGAGAAGAATAGAGTTCTCAGCAAATGGTTGTGGAAGAATTCCATAGTCATGTACAAAAAAAAGAACTCTGATCCTTGCCTTACATTATATACAAAACTCCACCTAAAATGAATCATGGGATGCCGAGATGGCTCTGTGGGTTGAGTGCTTGCCTTGCAGCCCTGGGGTTGGAGGATCGAGCGTAAAATGGTGTTACTATTTTGGAAAAGAGTTCAACAGTTTCTTAAAAAGTTAAACATCCATCTAGGATATGATTCAGTCATTCCCCTCCTAGTGATTT
Organism: Craseonycteris thonglongyai; assembly: GCA_004027555.1. Taxonomy (NCBI): domain Eukaryota; kingdom Metazoa; phylum Chordata; class Mammalia; order Chiroptera; family Craseonycteridae; genus Craseonycteris; species Craseonycteris thonglongyai. The sequence continues at coordinate 11,960 of PVKE010013212.1, read as the reverse complement.
GCCCAAGAGAAGTGAAAGCCTAAGTCCATATGGAGATTTATATGTGAATGTTCATGGCAGCTTTATTTTTAAATTAAAAAATTGGATACAACCCAAATGTCCACCGACAGGTGAATGGATAAACAAACCGCAGTACAGTCATATAATGGAATACAACGCAGCAATAAAAATGAATAAAAATACATGCTACGAATATGGATGGATCTCTGAATAATTACACTGCACAAAAGAAGCCAGAGTGAAAACTGTCCTATTTCATTTATACAAAATTCTAGAAACTGCACACTGAGCACATCAGTGGTTGCGTGGGTTCAGGGATCAGGAGGAGTAGAAGCTAGGGGGAGGAAGGAATCACAGAAGGATACAAGAAAACTTTGGGAGATAACAGAAATACTTGTTATTTTGATTTGTAGTGATGGTTTCATAGTATATACTTATATTAAAATCCACTGAATTGAACATGTTAAATATGTGCATTTATTAAATGTCAATCAATTATGCTGCAATAAAGCTGTTAATAAAAATTGATATTTGATTCAGTTATTAGAAAACTTAAAAAAAAAATTTGTTTCCTAACAAATTACCACAAATTTTGTGGCTTAACACAACAAAAACGTATTCTCTTACAGTCCTGGAGGGCGGAAGTCTGGAATGAGCCTATCCTGGCTTCGACCAAGAGCTGGCAGGCTTGTGTTCCTGCTGGAGGCTCAGGGGAGCCTCGGTTTTCTTGCCTTTTCCAGCATCTAGAAGGGGCTGCCTGCATTCCTTGGCTCCCAGCCCCTTCCTCCACCTTCAAAGTCAGCAGCGGCGCATCATGAAAGTGCTCTGACTCCAACCTCCTCTCTTGCCTCCCTTTTCTACTATGAAGGACTCTTGTGATTATATTGGAGCACCTGGATAATCCAGGATAATTTATGTTAAGGACGGCTGATTAGCAACCTTCATCCCATCTGCAACATTAATTCCTTCTTGAACAACATAACATTCAAAGGTTCCTGGGTCATAGACATTTTGGGGGCTCCATTGTTCTGCCTAACACAGTATATTTGGAGCATTTTGGGTATGTGAGTCTACTTCTTTGAATGTAAACTTCATGAAATCCAAATACCGACCAAGTATTTATGATGAAAACATAGTGTCCAAATTGAGATAGGCTCAGTGGATTCCAAAGACTTAATATAAAAAGAGAAAATAAAATATCTCATTAATAATTTTATATTGCTTTTGTATTCAAATGATAATTTTTGGATATGTTGGGTTAAGTAAAATGTACTATTAAAATAAAAGACAAAGCACCCAATAGAAAAGTGGATAAATGATATTAATAAGAAATTAACAGAAGAAATACAAATGGTCAATTAACATGTCATAAGATTCTTAATTTAAAAGAACTGCTCTCTAAGATTGGGGACAGCAAGCAAAAATGAGCATTCTCATAAACTTTTTAAAAAGTTATTTTTTATTTATTTTTTGAGAGAAAAAGAGAGAGAGAGAGAGAGAAGGGGGTAGGGCCCAGAGCAGTCTCCATAGTTGTACATCATTAGTCGTGACATGGTTTCACTCCATACAGGTGGATGTGGGGCTGAGCTGGGCAGGAACCGAAGTGGGAGCTTCCTGCATGGAAGGTGAGAACATTCACGGCCACCTGAGTGGATACCAGTTGTGTCACAGTTCACTATGTGGGGTTGCATGGGTCGGGGCCTGGAATTGAACCCTAGACCTAATGATTGAGAGGCAAGCTCATAAATTTTTGATGGAATGATAATTTGATAAAACCTTTTGAAAGTCATTTTGCAATGTCTAAAATTTGAAAATGAAGTATCATTTAACCTAGTGTTGTATTTTAAGAGTTTGTTCCGAGGAAAGACAAACACACTGCGATGTATGTATAATGATGTTTACTGTAGCGTTTTTCTCTACCAGAAAACGTGGAAAACAACTTACTTGCCCATCAGTAGGAGAAGGGTTAAATAATTTTTGGTACAGCCATATGAGAATGAGGTCAATACAAAAGGTTTCCCAGCTGAACTGTTAGAGTGAAAGAAGTGCTAGAAAATGATTTTAGTGTGATCTCATCCCAATTTCTGTACCTGCCCTCAAGAACCCACAAGTTACATGGAAATACGTACAGGAAGACAGTGAGGCAAGCAGTGAGGTAGCTGTTTTGTTTTGCCCCATAATATTTGAACTAAAATAAGAAAATTTAACATAAAAGTCAAAAATATATATATAAAACTGGTAGTCAGCTAATTCATGGGGCACCGCCCCTGCCTGAGTAATGGGCTGTTGCCACCTTTCCATTGTCACTCCCTGACTGAATGCTACCCACTGAGGGCCAGGCCAGCCTTTCTGCAGCCTGGAGTGTCTATTATTCCCAGGCAAAGGGGAGGGATTTTCCCTCTCCCTTCCCTTCTGCAAACATTTGGGGTATCAGGCCTCTCCATCTCCAGTGACAATTACTCTCCAAGTCTTCTAACCGGAGCACACGAGCCCTGCGAGCCCTGCGAGCCCTGCGAGCCCTGCGAGGCTGCCGTAGCTGGTCTGGCATGAATGCTCCCTCTGGGGACAGCTCCTAGGCCTCTGATGGCCAGAGGCCTCAGCTCTGTCAGGGAAAGTGAGAGTTACAGCAGCAACAGTGACAAAGATTTCTGTTCCTTTGTCTCCACTCAGATGACTCACAGCCAGAACTTACACAAGATAAGCAGCGATTACATCTCCAGTCTGACATGGAGCAGTCATGAAACCTCACAGGGGCCAGCTTCCAGCAGGTGTGGTTTCTTCCTGACTCCATGGCTTCTCCACAGGAAGCTAAGCATTTAGACAAGTGTGCCTCGTCTAGTCTCTGTTCCATGGGACTCCCTGGGACCCGAAAGGTAGTGAGTGGAGGACCTGGGATGGGGCTGGGCTGTAGCAGTTCCCCGGGAGGGCAGCCTGGAGGAGGCGCCATTAGTGAGAGCTGATGACTGGGCCTCCTCAGCCCATGACTGTGCAACTGGGGAGCCTCCATTTCCTCCTCTGCAATGTGTGTTCTGAGGATTTCATGAGCTCGTGCCTTGCTAGGACGGGGTTCAGCACCTGGAAAGAGTAAGTGCTGTTGTGTTTGTGAATTATTCGAGAGCCAAGACAGAGTCCATTTTACAGAAAGTGGAATATACACATTCCTATATATATAAACATTTAAAAATAATTGTAGGGCTGCCAGGATGGCTCAATGGGTTAAGCACTCGCTTTGCAGACCTGGGAACCGAGGATCGAATCCTGGCCCTGGCTCATGCAGATCCATATGCTGAACTGCGGTGTGCTTCCCATGTGCAAGGCCCCCAGTTTGGTTCTTGCCCCCAGTTCGGCCCTTGGGAGGCCCCCAGCTCAGCTCCTGCCCTGCATGGCCCCTGACCCACCTGTGTGAAATGAAACCATGTTAAAAACTGATGAAGTTCAACTATGGAAACTGCTCTGGGCCCTCCCCCCTTCTCTCTGTCTCTCTCTGTCTCTGTTAAAAACAATAAAATAAATCTTTAAAAATAATAATTGTAGGGGTTTGTCATTGTCATTAGATTGACATTGCCACTTAGGTGGGACTCCAGCAGGTCCAGGACAGAGGCCTGATTTTCTTACTATAAAAATAAGGATGTTATCGGCTGTGCTTCATTCCTCACTGGGCTTCCTGAGCTGGCATTCTGTAAACGCTAAAGCCTGGATGAATATGAGTACTTGCCACACTTATTATCATAAAACCTGTTTTGACTACTACTGTGGTTTATTGGAATTGTTTACCCCAATAATACCATTGCTTGTGCCACAAAATAAGGTAGGATGCAGATTCAGGCGTCTCCGGGCAGGTGAAGGGCAGGGTTCCTAGTTTGTGGTGACAACCCCCCATGAGGATCTCCTGCAGGGGCTGGGATGTCTGCACTTCTCCCACCTTTCCGAGTTTTGAGGCTCAGGATAGTCCTGAGATCTTCACACTCTAGTTCAGCTCTCTCTCCAACCAGATCAAAGGCTGGCTCTCTGGGAAGCCTTCATTTTTCACCTTGTCTAGAGGGAGACTGTCTGAAGAAACAACTTCTGAAATGCTTCTCAGCAAGTGGCGTGATAAGATTTTCCACTGGCAGCCTCTTGGAAAATTGCAGACACATTTTAAAAAGCAATCACTCAGGGTTCCTTATCGCTTATAATTCTGATTGTGGCCTCAGATCAATCTTAAAAAGCTTTAGCCTCTGACACCCAACCAGGAACTGAACCACTCCAAATTTTAAATAACACAGATCAGAATGAAGTTTATTGCCAAGTAGAGAAACATCCTCCCTCTTCCTTATCACACAAGCCTATAACCATGGTCCATTACTTTCCAAAACGCAGATATTTAAAAAAAGGCAGCCTGAAGTTGCAGACAAATTGCTTGTTGGTTGAGGTATTTTCTCTTCCTGAGGAGTTGAGATGAGTCACTTGTCCAGCTTCATCCTTTGTTCTGAAGCTTCTTCCAGAGTGAATCTGCCTCTGTGCACCCCAAATGCACCTGGTGCATCCAGTGGGTCTACTTTACGGCTGTGTCTCTGTCCACACTTGGTTTCCCTAGAGAACCCATCAGCATGTGAACCGTGCCCCTTGGGGCAGAGCGTTTGAAGGACAGCACTCTGTCCTGCAAAAAGCGGGGGCTTTGGGGTGTGATCAACAACTCTCTCACTTTCACGTGGCACCCCAACTAGCCACAGCCCGAATTCCTCCTCTGCAGGGCCGCCCAGCCCAGGGCCTGAGCCCATGGAAGTCCAGCCTGGATCCAAGGGTGAGCCGGGACCTGGGGCCGGGACAGACTTGCTGGCTTGTAAACTTGGGCTCTGGGCAGAGCTGCTCCTAACCCCCAAGGGCATGCCCTTGCCAAGGTGGGTGGGTCCTCATCCTGTGGTCCTGGATTTCCCCTCAGTTAGTTCTGTGTCACTCCAGGATCCTGATCTAGACTTTCATCCTGAAAATGACAGCCCCTCCACCTTGACTCACTGGACTGAATCGTAGGCTCTTTGCCTCCTTAAAATACCTGGTGTTCCAGGTGGAGGAGTTAAGGCAGAAACTGAGATAAGCCTAATCCTCTGGCGCCCTCAGAGTTTGGTGGCCGTGTCAGTTGTTGCAGGTGCATTCAGAAGGGAACCAGCTGTCAAAGTGCAGGTATTCTGAGCTTGCTAGAGGGGAGGGAGTCTTCACTGATACCCACTTCTTTCCAGTGTCTCTTCTGACTCAGGACTCAAAAAGATGTTGGTGTCGGTTTCTGCCCACCTTGAGACACCCCTGCCCTTGACTTTTCAGAGCCCCCCTGGGGGGTTTGGAGAAGCCTCTGCTGTTCCTTCAGAGTGGGGAGCCCCTGGGACGCAGTGCTGCCTGGCCCCCACTCCACACCATGAAGAGCACAGGGGGGCACAAGGCATCTCCAGGGTGTGCAGCACAGAACCACTGGCCTGCGCTTCCATACGGCAGTCCTGCCACATTTCGGGACTGCACAGGTCTGAACCTCTTCCCATGGTGAACTGGCTGCTCCTGGGGGCTGACCCTGCCTGCTCAGGCTGGCCTGAGCCTCCAAACACACTTCCTCAGACATCTGCTCCTGCTCGCAATACACACTGTTGGGACACGTTGATGCTGGGTCCACGAGCTCCCCTTTACTTGGCTGGAAATGGTTTGGGTCTGTCTTAGTCGTACAAACAAAGCCCTGTAACTAGTGTTGTGCTCTGGGTCACGTGGGGCGGCTGCGAAGGGGGCCTGCCATTTAGCCGAGAACAGATCACTCTGAGAAACACGCTATAGATTCTTCCGCATTGACCTGCGCCAGGCTGACCTGCTTAGCTGACTGTTGCCAAGGGGCACATGCTGCACTCCGCTGAGGAAGGCATACCTTGCTGTGATCTTCTGAAAAACTTCAGAAAATGTAGCCATCGTGCTCAGCAGTCCCACAGCAGCCCCTCAAACCACCTCTGTTTTGTTGATAAACAGTAACTCACTCTTCTGCACTAGAAGTTATGCTCATCTAAGCAATGAAGGACATGTTTTCCTTGCTGCCTCAAGGTCACTCAATTCATTCTTCTGCCTAGTAATTGATAAAACTAGGAACTTACCAATCAATCTTCCAGCTATTACTATAAATTAACTGGGCTTAGTTGAAAGCCAAAGGATTGATCTATTATAAGGAGGATACATTTAAGTATGGTGAGCTGACTGAAATGAGAGAAGCTCATTATGTCCACATGAATAGCCAGCGACACCACAAGAAACACAAGTCATTTTTAGGAGGTGACATCCATTTGTAGGCAGTGTCACTCTGGAGCAAAAGAACTCAGTGGCAACCAAGACATTTGTTATTTGTGATTTATACATCCTTGAGGGTGTCATCAGGCCTCTTAGCAACTTAGCTTTCTTTCCCAACAACAGTGGCAAATATTGCATATAATAATTAGTCACAGGTATTCACAAGGTATCGTTGATGTTGTCACGTCATCAGGGGCCCACTTTCAGTGGACAGAGATTTGCAGGTGGAAAGTACAGAGGAGGAAGTGAAGTTAGGCTCTTCAGGACTCCTTAGGAAGTCAGGGGCGAGTTCCCTAGGCCAAATGTGAACAGCTGCAAAGAACCATGTCATCGAGGTCCGTGTCCATCAGCCCTCTTGTTGCCAACCATATCTCCACAAAGACCTTCATCAGGTGCCACAGTTGAGAGCTGTACAACATGGCGCCTAAGACCACAAGTGGTACCAACAGCAGGAATTCTGGGAATCTTCCCTGTTCTGGCCAGAGTCCCAGAGCTCTCCTGCTTTTTCAGCCTTGTGTCTTACTCATCCAGAATGGAACTTCTGAAAACCACTGCGGTTTGGCTAACTCTAGTTATTATTCCTCCATTCTTCCCTGCCTTATAAGGTCTCCACTGATCTCTTGGCTTTGAGAGTAGAAAGGGCACTCAGAGATCATCTCTGGCCAACTTCCCACCCAATGATTGACTCGCCTTGAAGCTGCTTGTGAACTGGTGGTCTGGCCTCAGGTTGCCCCGCACTCGGGACTGGAGTAGACCGCTCCACTGGAAAGAGTATTCCTCACATTTGGTGGCATGGTGGTCTCAGTGCCTCCCATTTGCCTACGGCGTCTGGAGGTTCCCAGAATAAATATAGTCTTGTTAACATGAGGATGCAGTGCCTGCCCTTCCTAATATTTCACCAGATGATTTATTCAGTCTGTCCCCGGTGAGGAGTTCACAGACATCACCATCTTGCTGCACGGAAAATGCGGTGCCTTGATGAGAGTTTCATTCTCCAGTTGTGACCTGGTCTGACCACAGCAGAGCTCAGTGGGGCTTCCCCTCCCTTGCTGTAATGTCTATGCATCTCCATGCAATCCACAGACCTCAGCAGCTTTTTTGGCAACCATATCTCCCCATTAGTCTACATTGAACTTTCAAGTAATTAAAACGCTTAACTTTGCCTCTAACCCATTCTTAAATCTAGGTCTTTCCATTCTATGAAATCAAGTAATTTTTTGAACCAAAGGGAGAATTTTATATTTTATTTTAATTTCCCATGAAACCAGCCTGTCAAGAATACTTTGAATCCCAATGTTGTTTTTCTCCTTTGCTGTTACTCTAGCTGTAAATTTACAAAGCATGTTCTGGTTTTTAATGTCTTCAAAAACAACACACTGAAGCATGAAGATTAAGAGAATGAGTTCTGCAGTCAGATGGTTTAGTTTCAGATCTTAGCCCCAGAGCTTGCTAGCTTCACGTTATCTCAAGCAGGTCATGTAACCTCTTTGTGTCTCAGTTTCCTTATCTGGAAAGAGGGGATAAAAATAACTTCTAAGTTGTTTTAGTCACCTATTGCTGTGTAACAAACCACCACAAAACGTAGTGGCTTAACAGTGAGTTCTCCTTTCTTTACTCTCCTTCCACCTATCTGGTCTGACACTGGCGGCTGCAACTTTTTACACTCCCCATTAGCCTTGCTACTACTGTTCACTCCACTGGGGTGTTTTCCTGAGGACCCACCCCAGCTGGCCCCTCTCCAAAGAGGCTCCTGCCCAGCCACACCTGGTGGGTAGCCTTAGCCAGCACTGCTGCTCCCCTAAAGTGGCCCCTGCCTTGCCATACCTGATGGGCAGAGTGACTCAGCATCAGTCACAGCAGTGTGTCTGCAACAGTTGAGACTGGGTCTCACAGGCCACCACGCTGGAGGCCTGTCCTGCACACTAGCTTGCCAGCAGCAGTCAAAGTCAAACCCACCAGCCAGCTGTATGGGGGTGCTGCCCAACACACCAGCATATTTGCAACAGTTGTGGCCAGGCGTCATAGCCAACAGGGCCAGGCACCAGCCTTGCCTGCCAGTGCACCCAAAGCAGTTGTGTCCTAGCCACAAAAGGAGGCCACACTTGTCTACACAGGGAACACCTCCGGAACACCTTGTCTAGTGATCCAGGGGATTGCACCACTGGGCTCAAAAGGACACCTTCTACATAAGGCCACTTTTTCAAGACCAGGAGATGTAGCTGATCTACCCAATATATATAAACAAACAGGCAAAAATGAGGAGACAAAAGAATAAGTTCCAAACCAAAACAAACAACAATAATAAGAAGAACAACAACAAAAACAAACAAACAAAACAAAGAAACCCAGAAAAAGAACTGAACAAAACAGAGATAAGCTCTCCACTACATAAAGAGTTAAAAGTAATAGTCATAAATATGCTCATCAAATTCTGCAGAACAATGGATCAGCTCAGTGAGAACTTCAATGAAGACATAAATATATAAAAAAGAACCAATCAGAGCTGAAGAATATAACAACTGAAATGAATAATATACTAGAGGGCATCAACAGCAAATTAGATGATGCATAAGAATATATTAACAATCAGAAAGACAGGATAGTGGAAAAGAGAAAAAAAATTTTTTTTTAATTAAAAAGAATGAAGACAGCATAAAAGACCTCTGGGACAATATCAAGTGTATTAACATTCACATTATATAGGCCCCAGAAGGAGAAGAGAGAGAAAAAGTGACAGAAAACCAATTTGAAGAAACAATGGCTGAAGACTTCCCAAACTTGGTGAAGGAAACAGACATCTAAGTCCAGAAAGCATAGAGAATCATATACAAGATGAACCCAAAGGGATTAACACCAAGACACACCATAATTAAAATGTCAAAAATTAAAGAAAAAAGAGAATCTTAAAAGCAGCAAAAGAAAAACAACAGTTATATACAAGGGAAGTCTCAAAAACCTATGAGTCGATTTTTCAGCAGAAACTTTGCAGACCAGAGGGAGTGGTACGATATATTAAATGTGAAAAAAGGGTAAACCCTAAGACCACGAGTACTCCATCTGGCAAGGTTATCAATCAGACTTAAAAGAGATAAAGAGTTTCCCAGACAAGCAAAAGTTAAAAGAGTTTATCGCCTCTACATTGGCATTATAAGAAATGTTGGGGAAGCAGGGATGGCTCAGTGGGTTAAGTGCTCACTTTGTAGCCCCAGGGCCCGAGGATCGAATCCCGGCCCCGGCCCGTGTGGACCCATATGCTGAACTGGGGAGTGCCCACAGTTTGGTTCTCACCGGGTTGAGACCCTGGCCCAGTTCCTGCCCTGTGCAGCCCCGCCCACCTGTGGAATGAAACTACCGGTATGTGGAAAAACCAATGATGTACAACTATGGAGACTGCTCTGGGCCCATCCCCTTCTCTCTGTCTCTGTCTCTGTATCTCTCTCTCTCTCTGTCAAAAACAATAAAAATAAATCTTAAAAAAAAAAAAGAAAAGAAATATTAACAAGAATTCTTTAAGTGAAAAAGAAAAGACCAAACCTAGAAATAAGAAAATATATGAAACAAAACAATCTCACTACTAAAGGCAAACGTGTAATAAAGGTAGTAGACCAAACACTTATAAAGCTAGTATATGAAAACAAAAATCACAGTAAGTACATACATATCAATAATTAGTTTAAATGTAAATGGAATGAGTGCTCTATTCAAAAGACATAGGGTGGCTGAATGGATAAGAAAATTAGTTGCATACATATGCTGCCTACAAGGGACTCACTTCAGGTCTAAAGAGACACAGACTAAAAGTGAAGGGACGGGAAATGAAAAGAAAGCTGGGGTAACAATACTTAGACAAAAAATAGACTTTAAAACAAAGACTGTAACAAAAGACAAGGATATGACATAATGATAAAGGAACCAGTTCAACAAGAGAATATACCATTTGTAAACATCTATGCAACCAACATAGGAGCACCTAAATGCATACAGCAAGTAATACCAGATATAAATGGAGAGAGTGATAGTAATACAATAACAGTAGGGGACTTAAATACTCCATTTACATCAACAGATAGGTCATCCAGACATAATCAACAAGGAAACAGTGGCCTTAAGTGACATGTTAGAATAGATGGACTTAATAAATATGTATAAAACATTCCATGCAAAAACAGTAGAATACATTCTTTTCAGGTGCATATGAACATTTTCCAGGATGCATTAGATGTTAGGCCACAAAACAAGTCTCAATAAAATTAATATGATTGAAATCATATCAGGTATCTATTCCAACCACAACAGTATGAAACTAGAAATCAATTATAAGAAAAAAAAACCAAAAAACCTGGAAAAAACACATGTGAAGGCTGAACAACATTCCACTAGACAACCAATGGGTCAGTAAAGATATCAAATAAAAATAAAAAATAAAAATAAAAAGATAAAAAATAAAAACATACCTTGAGACAAAAATGAAAACAATACAAAATTTATGGCACATAGCAAAAGCCTTTCTAAGGGGGAAGTTTATAGCCATACTGGCCTACCTCAAGAAACAATAAAAATCTAATAATCTAACATTACACAGAAAGGAACTAGAAAAAGAAGAACAAATAAAAATCCAAAGTTAGTAGAAGGAAGGAAATATTAAAGACTAGAACAGAAGTAAATGAAATTGAAGTTGGAGACCTCACTCTCCCTGATTTCAAACTCTACTACAAGGCTATAGTAATCAAAACATTACGGCACTGGCTAAAAAATACACAGAGATCAATAGAACAGAATAGAGAGCCCAGAAGTAAACTCATACTTATATAATTAATTACATTTACAACAAAAGAGGCAAGAATATGCAATGGGGAAAAGTCTTTAATAAATCATGTTGGAAAAACTAGAAAGCAACATGCAAAAACACTAAAAGTGGACCACTACCTTATACCAAAAACAAAAATAAACTCAAAATGGATTATGGACTTAAAGGTAAGACCTGAAACCATAAAATCCTAGAAGAAAACATAGACAATAAACTCTGTCTTAGAAATATATTTTTCGATGTATCTTCTCTGGCAAGGGCATCAAATAAAAAATAAACAAATGGGACTACCTTAGACCAAAAGGCTTTTGCACAGCAAAGGAAACCATCAACAAAATGAAAGGCAGCCTACTGAATGGGGGATGACATTTCCAAATGATATATCTCAGGGGTGGCCAACAAGTCGATTGCAGTCGACAGGATGATCGCAAGGCCAATTTTGGTCGATCGTCGATCGCTCGCAATGTCTGGGGTGGAATTCCGTGTACCATGGACTTTGAAGCGATTGTAGAAGACAAAACTTTCTAGCAATAGTTTAATGCATTCTGGGAATTTGCCAAAGTCATAAATTCCTAGAATTCTGACAGCCTGACACTGTGATCTCCGCCCACCCAGACAATACATTTTGACTTATGTGCTACACTTGTCACCGGACGTAACGCATGAACGCAACAGTTACGACTCGACTCATCGAAGAACACAGTCAGTTAGCTTGAATATTTGGTAGTGTCATACGGTAGCTTCTTTTCTTTTGTATTAACAGTATTATTATCAATCAATATTATTTATCCTCGGTGACCACGTTGAGTTTCCATTTTTCTTCTGTTTAAAATGTAAGTACCTTTTCTTTGTTTTAAATTAA
>PVKE010013211.1:0-36945 GCA_004027555.1 Craseonycteris thonglongyai | reverse complement strand
CACAGAGACCTATGGACACACTCAATAGCTTGGTGATTGCCGGAGGGAGGGGGAGGAGGGGGGAGGGAGAGAGGGAGGGAAGGGGGGAGAGGGCACCAGCATTATGGACACACTCAATGGTTTGGTGGTTACCAGGATAGGGGGGAGGAGTGGGGGGACAGTTGTGGGGGGAGGTGGGAGTGGGCACTAGATGTAAGGTGATGGAAGGGGAACTGATACTGAGTGATGGGCACATGATACGATGCATGAATGATGTGAGGTGGACTTGTACATCTGTAAACTGTCTAATTGTTACCAACCAATGTAACCTCATCAAATTTAACAATAAATTAAAAAAAAAAAAAAAAAAGAATGGGAATGTTCATCAATGGAGACTCCCCGCCGCCCTGCCTCAGAGGGAGTTTTACTCTGTCAAAGGAAAAAGAGCAAGTCTCATCCACATACTCCACACACTAATTCACTTAGCTGCAGAGGTTAGTATAATAATACCTCTCCCGTGAGAGTTTCTGCAAAAAGCTTTGTTTGGAAGGCTTCCGTGCTAGAAAATGTATGAAGGTTCAGAAGAGCAATTAAAAGAAGCCGCAGAGCTGAGGCAAAGCAAAAAGAGGATGGAATTGATCCGATTCCCTAGAGAGGGAGACAGGTGAGGGAGGAAAGAGTTTTGTTAAGATCGGAGAAGGTGGGAGGCAGTGCCTGGCTAGTGTTGAAATTGTGGATTGTCTTTCTGTGCAGAGGGGAGACACAGCCCAACAGCCTTGCCCCAAAGCTTGCTTTAAGCTGAAGTGTTTTATCCTATTGTCTGGCTGTTCGCTATAAATCTGAGAAGACACCAAAGGGGTTTATTGTCCGGAAGGGCAAAACTATTTCCTTTCCATCTTTAAGTGCTTGGGGAAAATAGCAAATGAGAAAACTGGACCACAAAAAATAGTTGATACAGAATCCAGAAGAGAAGAGAACGTTATTCAACACTTGGTGACCAGCTTTCAGGGACGAATGGACAGACGGCCCCAAAGTGTTTGGAGCCACATAGAAATTCTAGGATTTTCATTACATCCAAGAGGAGAATGACTATCCCTTGTTTATTTAGGAACTGTTATGTGCCAGGCATAATTCATAGCTCTAAACATTATGTAATCAGGCAAGAAAACAATATTTTATTCCCATTTTACTGTTGTAGAAACTAAGGTTTAATCAACTAAGAAGTTGGTAGAGCCAGGGCTTAAAATCAACTCCACCTGATTCCAAAACTTATGCTCTGTCGCTCTGTCGCATTTTGAGGGAAGGAGAGGAGCATATACCCCTCAGTACGCTAACTTCCCAGGGTCCCAATAGGGAGTCCCCATACCCCTACCTTAGGAATTCATGTGGATGACAGTCCTAATTCTAATGCTTTGCTGCTCCCTTTGAAGACTGATATTCTCAAGCTATTCTTTTTATGTTTCTATAGTAAATGCAGATATTGAAACATTATTAATATGCAGGATGAAAACTTCAACTGGCAACACAGAACAAAATATTGTTCTGAAGAGAGATGCTGAACAATTTCTGAGAAGACTTTTGAAAATCAAATGTACCCATGGTTAGCAATCCTGGCTGCACATCTGAATTACCTGGGGGAGCTTTTTAAAATCAATCTCCAGCCTCATGCCTAGGGATTCTGTTTGGTAGGTTTGGAGCAGGGCTCAGCAATCCATATGTTAAAAAAACCCGCTAGATGATTTTGATCTGCAGCCAGGGACCGTACCCACAGAAGCGTGAAAAAGCAGACTTCAGATTTCCTCTGCGTTCTGTCACTTGCAAACACAATCACAATGCAATCAAAGCGAGTCACAAATCCTTAATCCAGCAACTCTTCCAAAGCAGCACAAAGCAATCACAAAATGGGTTCTTCTTCTTTTTTTAAATGAAGGCCTGAACCGGCACAACTGGAGCAGGAAACCACCAGATGTGAATACATGAAGCTTTATTTTAAGACATCACAATCGGAAATTGTATAAATACTAGAGAGTGTGCCATGAGCTGACAGATGGTGAGCACGCTAAGGAGAAAGGCTGCCTGGTCTAGCAAGCAATACCTTAATCCTGCCCCGCCTCTCTGGTCCCCATTATGGGGTTGCTGGATTGCGTCTTTGGTCTGATCGCTCTCTGGCTGTTCCTGAACCTTTCTCATTTTAATCCAAACTGGATCCTTAAAATGGAGCAGGTCTTTGGGAAGCTGGGTTGGCTCAGCGGGTTAAGCGCTCACTTTGTAGCCCCAAGGTCTGAGGATCCAGTCCCAGTCCCAGCCCCAGCCCATGTGGACCCACATGCTGAAGTAGGTGAGCTTCCCACGTGTGGGAGGCTCTCGGTCTGGCCCCCCAGCTCATGGGGGTGTGCTTGCCATGTAGGAGGCCCCTGGTCCTGTTCCCTCCCTGCAAGGCCCCCCGCCCACCTGTGTGGAACAAAACCATGTCGAAAACGGATGATGTACAACAATGGAGACTGCTCTGGGCCCTCCCTCTTCTCTCTGTCTCTCTCTGTCTTTTGCTCTGTCAAACACAATAAATCTTAAAAAATAATAAAATAAAATAGACCAGGTCTCAAGTGCTACCGTTTTAAGAACTATAATTTTAACTGTAATAACCCAAAAAGTCTGATGCCTTTGTCCCTTGTACAGAAATTCATCATTATCTCCAATTGCCACAAAAGCCATGACTTTTAAACCCAAATACACAGGATGCTGGGAGAATAATGGAAACGTTCTGGCCTGGAATGTCAGAAAGTACCATATACTGTTTCTGTTGTCTTAGCTTACAGTTTTCTGAAGACTGTGCTTCAACACCAGGGATCCCTTAAAACTACAGTTTCATCTGCCTGCTACAAAGCACTGGGTTCTGGGACCCACTAGGTTAGTCCCAGAGGTCTTTTAAAAATATTTTTATTAAATTATACTTGACTATAATATTACATTAGTTTCAGGTGTATAGCACAGTGAATTGACATTTATGTACCTTACAAAATAAATGCCGTGGTAAGTCTAGTAACCATCTGTCACTGTACAAAATTACTATGATGTTATTGACTATATTATTATTATGCTGTACAGTACATCCTCGTGACATTTATTTTACAACTGGAAGTTTGTCCCTCTTATTCTCCTTTACCTTTCTCACCCATCCCCGTAACCTCTTCATCTCTGGCAACCATCAGTTTATTCTCTGTATCTCTGTATCTGTTCTGTTTTGTTTGTTTTGAGTTTTTAGATTCCACATATAAGTGAGATCATATGGTATTTATCTTTGTCTGTCTGCTTTGTTTTCCTTACAATAATATTCTCTAGGTCCACCCATGTTGTCACAAATGGCAAGATTTCATTTATGTTGTCACAAATGGCAAGATTTCATTCTTTTTATGGCTGAGTAACATTCCGTTGTATATATGCACTGTATGCTTTCTTTTTTCCATTTGCTATTGGTGGACATCCAGGTTGCTTCCATATCTTGACTATTGTAAATAATGCTGCAGTGAACATAATGCATTATGTATCTTTTCAAGTTAGTATTTTTGTTTTCTTCGGAGAAATATCCAGAAGTGGGATTGGTGGGTCATAAGGTAGTTCTATTTTTTATTTTTTGAGGAACCTCCATACTGTTTTCCATAGATGCTGCACCAATTTACAATCCCAGCAAGCATGCATAAGGGTTCCTTTTTCTACACATCCTCCCAGCACTTGTTGTTTGTTGATTTATTGATAGTGGTCATTCTGACAGGTGTGAGATGATGTCTCATTGTGGGTTTGATTTTCATTTCCCTGATGATTAGCAATATTTAGCATTTTTTAAATAAATATTTCTGTTGGCCATCTATGTCCTCTTTGGAAAAATATCTATTCATTTTTAAATTAGGTGGTTTGCTTTTTGATGTCTTACAGTAGTGCTGCTTTAAGAATCTGGGATATACGTCTTGGAGTCACAGGGAGACAGCAAAAACGTCTCCAGCAAGCAAGGCTGGACAGGAGGCTGAGTAAACTCAATGGAGAAGGCACTGGAAGCAGCTAGTCACATGCAGCACACTCCCAACAGCTTCTTCTGAATGCTGCCCTCTCAGGACAACAGACTGAAGAGTGAATAAGCACTAAGAGGAGAGCTGCTGGAGGCCAAGTGGGAGATAATGGTAGGCAAGATGAGAATGAGAGGACAGAACCGATGGAGCGAAATCAATGTATTGCACAGAAAGCATTGTTAGCAGGATTTAAGGATTAATTGGATTGGAGGTGGGGCAGGGGGGGCAGGGGAGGTAAGAGAGAGATGGAGGGAGAGAGAGAGAGCATCCAGGTGGCTCCTGGGCCATTGATTGAGGGTGAGATCATTTTGGATTTGTTGAGTTTGAGGTGCCTGGGACATATCCAAGTGGAGGTGTCAAGTAGGCAAATGACTAAGAAGCTTTGAGCTCCTTCAGGCCAGTTTTCCTTCCCCCTCAAAGGCCAAGCAAACAGCCCTGTTAATTTGGCTCTATTATCACCTCTTTATGTTTCTCCCCAAGTGACAGATAAATTCTCTAGAACAAGTTAGGGGAAGCCAGGATGGCTCAGTGGGTTGAGCGCTTGCTTTGCAGCCCTGGGGTCAGAGGATTAAATCCCGGCCCTGGCCCGTGTGGACCCACATGTTGAACTGGGGAGTGCCCCAAGTTTAGTTCTTGCCGGGGCCCATGTGGGTGGCCCCTGGCCTGGTTCCTGCCCTGTGCAGCCCTGAGCCCACCTGTGGAGTGAAACTATATTGAAAACTAAGGATGTGCAACTATGGAGACTGCTCTGGGCCCTCCCCATTCTCTCTGTTTCTCGGTGTCTCAGTCTCTGTCCAAAAAGAAAGAAACAATAAAAAAAAATTTACGCAATAGGCTTATTTCTCCCACTCTTGGGCAGGTTTCTCCCAAATGTACCCTAATGTGTACATTTACTCATTTTTCTGGTGTTAATATTGTCACAATGGCCAAGTCCCAGACACTGATGTGACACCTTTGAATGTGGAGTTGGGAAGAGATGTGCAGAATCAGCTTACACAGTCAGTGGAAGTTATTTCCAGCATCCCACTGCATACACCATCAAAACTAAAGTGAGTTCATAAGCAAATATCCCAGGGCAGACTTCAAACCACACTGGTTCAGTGGGCCAACCCAAGTAACCTTCACTCACAGAGCCTTGTTTCCTACAAAAGTCCTAGTGAAAAACAATTCTGTGTGGTTTGGTGCCTGGGATGACTGGAGACCTTATCAGAAGTTGTGTGGAAGCCCTAGCGTTCCCTAAAACAGGTATAGGCACGTTATAGCCCTCAGGTCAAATTTGGCCAGCTGCCTACTTTTTAAAGTCTACCACCTAAGAATCATTTTTACATATTTAAATGGTGGCATTTTAAATAGTTACATAACTACCTACATGATACCCAAGAAATTGAAAGCTACGAGTATCTGAGGCAGGTGATGCCTTGGCTGCTTCTTGGCCTAGATAACCATTTGATGAGTCTCTAGAATTAAGGAAAATGAGGTGTCTAAAGCACTTAGCACAATGCCTGGCACACAGTAAAGGCAAAAGACATGTTAGCTGTTGTGGTGGATTTTACTATTATCATAATTGTTGCTATGGTTGTTACTGACATGTTAATTACTCTGGTGTAGTAGTTCAATTAACCTTCTCATCTCAGCCTTTTAATGAGTCCCATCTAAATGAAAAGGCTTACAATAATCCTTTATCCAGATCAGCAGAGGCTTCCCTGAGATGAGTTCCAAACACAGTTTAAGCTTTTAAAAATATAGAGGATTTAGGAGGTCATTCTATGCAACAACATCATTTAGGATTTTACAGAGAAAAACAAAAATACACAGAAACCTTCCCTGAGCCCAGTACAGGATTGAACTATCTTAGAGAACAGTAAACATGTGGCCATGAATGGTTTACACACCTAAAATGCAGGGGGGAAAAGGCCCTCCACCGAGCCTACTAGTTCTTTCTCTTATGGTGTGCACAACCCTCTTAAGGAGGGTTGAACTTTGCCACTGTTCTCACAAATGCACATGACCCGACCCCAGTGCTCAATCTCCCTTCACTGAAATTGCTCTTGGCTTCAAAGAATATTCTAACACCTCACAGGAAGAGATCAGGTAGGGTCCTGGCCCTTGGTTGTATTTGCACAAAATAGCAGTGTACTGGCTAAGTTTATGGCATTTGAAAAAACCAGAATACAATTTTGAGATTTCACGACTGGCTCCCAAAATCTGGGCGCTGAGTATATTGAAAATAATGAGTTCTTCCTTCTGCAATGAATACTCACTATATTACCTAACACTGTAACTATAGGTCAATGTAGTTAATACAAGTTCAGGGTGAACCAGCAAAGTTCTACTACAGATTTATTTTTTCATTTATTCAATATATTTGACACATAACATCATGTAAAATTAAGGTATACAAGGCGTTACTTTGATACATTTATATATTGTAATATGATTACCATTCTAGTGATACTCATCACATTACATAATTATAGTATAATATAGCTGCCTATTTTCATCATGAACATTATGATCCCTGTGGCTCATTTACTACTTGTTGCATGTTTGTACCCTTAAATGACATTAGTTTCTTTAAGGCAGAATGCATGGGTATTCTCCTTGGATGTCTGCTCTGAAAACAATAACAGGGATTTTTCCTCTCCAGGTTCATTCTTCCTCCGGTGAGACTGCTGAGCCCACAGAAAGGAAAGCAAAGAGGTACCTGTCCACTTGGGCCTGAAATGAGAATTCTTTGCTGTTGCCGTTTGCTCTTCCGAGCGCCATGTGCATGCACCCGCACACATTCACATAGTCCTCACTGCTTCCATTTACACCTGAGAAGAGTAATACTATCTGTACAGAGACTCTGTACCATGTCATTGCCTTTAAGAGTTCAATGAACCAGATAATTCTTTCATGATTCTGACTTGGCAATATTATTTCTTCCCCCTCTTGCCTCCTTTGTCTGAGATGAAAGGACCTTACTCAGCGGCTAATCCACCTGCTCAGAGATACTGGTGGATTTTATATGCCGAAGAGCAGCTGTCAGTCAAAGGAAAAGGTGACAGGCATCTGTGGGGACAGAGGCCGCAGCAGCTGTGCCACAACAAGGAGTTGGGGAATCTTCTAGGAGAAGAAAAGTTACTCACTGTCCTTCAGTAGATTTCCTTTTCTAAGCCACCTTTCCATGAAAGTAAAATCTGAAACTTATTCTTCACGAAGCTATTGGATTTCAGATAAACAATACATAATTTTTTAGTGTAAGTTTGTGTCAAATATTACATGCGCCAAATATGGGACATGCTTATACAAAATATGTGCTTATTGTTAATCTGAAATTAAAACCGTGGGCATCTTGTATTTTTATTTGTGCAATCTCACAACTCTAGCATCAGCAGCCTTTTCCTCTCTGTTCCTTGTCCTCCTGCTAGAAACGCTGCCCCCTTTCCTTGCACCTATTTAAATCACGCTCATCCTATAAGAAGAAATTACACCTTTCCTACTCCAGAAACCCTCTTCTGACTAGTCACAGCCACGCCACTGTCTCCCTTGTGCAAAAACCTATCACATAGTCTGAACAACACAAACCAACCTGAGCTACGTTGCTATGGCATTCTCAGATTGTTTCATGAGCTTCCCTTGCCTCTCTGCAACAATGTTTCAAGCCACTTGGGTCAAAACCATTCCTGGCTCTCACTTTGTATTCTCTGTTACATCTACCACAGGACCAAGCAGGATGGCCAACAACTAACAGACAATTGTTTGCTTTAGGGCAGGATCCTCAACCCCTGGTCTGTGGCTTGTTAAGAACTGGGCCGCACAGCAGGTGAGTGGTGGGTGGGCAATCGAAGCTTCATTGTATTTACAGCTGCTCCCTGTCAGATCAGCAGCCTTGAAAGTATGTTTGAGACAACTTCAAATCTCCATATATTCTGGATTAAAGTCAAGGCAGAATATCCTGAGGTGGCCACAAAAGCACTGAAAAGTCTGCTTCCATTTCCAACATCCCGTCTTTGCGAAGCAAGGTTTTCTTCAGTGACAACAACCAAAACGAGATTATGGAGTGGACTGGACATAAGCAACACACTTCAAGTGTCACTGTCTCCCATCACCCCAAGATGGGACCATCTAGTTGCAGGAAAACAAGTTCAGGGCTCCCACTGATTCGGCATTATGGTGAGTTGTATAATTATTTCATTATATATTACTATGTAATGATAATAGAAATAAAGTGCACACTAAATGTAATTGGCTTGAATCATCCTGAAACCCACCCCCTCACCCCGTTTCGTGGGAACAATTTTTTCCATGAAACCAGTCCCTAGTGCCTAAAAGGTTGAACACCACTACTTTAGGGCACCCAGAGAAGTTGACAAGGAGGTTATGACATCATGTTCCACTTAGTTTCTCCTAGGTACAAAAAAGGCAAAGAGTGGAGAGAGAAGATTCTAGAATGCTCAAAAAATGATTTGGGTATAACTTATAGATAGCATCTGTATGTGGGATGAGAAAAGCCACAACCAAATTGTGAGTTAGGACAATTATGAGAGCAGATGACACATTGGCCTATAGATTTGCTCCTATAGAAATTCTCCTTTCTGAAGTCTCTACAAATACTGTCCCAGGCCTGAGCTTGACAGCTGGAGGGACTTTAGATGTCACCTGGGCCTCATTGTTGTACAGGAACAGAATCTGAGACCTAGAGAAGAAAGTGACCTGTCCATGGTCAGATAGCACGCTGGTGACAATTTCCTGGTCCCCAGGCCACAGCTCTTTCAGTTTGTCCAACTGACCCTCTAGTTACCGAGACAGTCTTATGCGAAGGGGATTTTCAGCTCTGCTCACTTTAAAAAATATTTGTTGTTGTTGTGTTTCTATCCATAAAAGGAGTTACTTTCAGTAGAAAATCTTGAACATATAGAAACATATAAAGAAGAAAATTTCAAGTTACACCCCCAACCCCACAAAACTACTATGACTATTTAAAGTATTTGTCACCAAACCTTCTCCTATGCATACTAGACTAGAAACTCCATGGAGGCAGGGACTGAATGAATCTTGTTTGGCTCTAATATCCTCAGCCTCAAGGACTTGTCTGGCACATAAAAGGCATTCATCCATGCTTGCCGAATAACTTCAAATCACTACATAAATATGCATATTTATGTATATTACATGCACATATGATTATGTTTGGGTAATATAGTCAATTATGTGAATTAATGAACAAATCTAATTCATACTGCTATTGTTCATTTAATATTTTTTCACTTAATTTCATAGCATAAACATTTCCCCAGGTCAGTACATAGCCTTCTATAACAATATTTTTAATAGCTGTATAATTTTCTGTTCTATCATCAAACTGTAATTTATTGACTCATCTCTAACCAGTGGACATTTAAGTCATTTCCAACTTATTTTAAATTGCAAAGAGTGCAGTGATAAAATCTCTGGACATGAACCACAGTGAGAGTCAGTCTGTGGAGTACTGCATGCTGTATCATTGCTAGGGGGAGAAGTTAAGGCAGTCAAGTGATACCTTGAGTTGGCTACCTGGGGAAATCCTATCAGCTCTGTCCAGGTCATTAGACTTATTAGCTTCCTTCACAAATCACCAGCCTGGTCAGAACCACCAGTCTCTGACATAGGGAGTTAGATGATCATTTTAAATATTATCTCAGTCACATCTTACATGAAAAAGTCATCCCATATGAGTGAGCTAAAGATATCTGGACCAAAGGGCATTTTAGAATTGACTTCATCAGTCTCAGTCTTAGTCAAAGAGCACTAAATTATAAATAAAATGCCCTTCTGTCCCCCAGACAAGTCCAAAATACTTATTCCACTAGGAAAATGACTTTGAGTTCAAGAAAAATAGAATGGATGAACCAAATCCAAACCTAAGTTAATTTTTCCAATGCAGTCTGTGTGCATACCTCCCCTGTATCACTTGCCTCTGGCTGAACACTCTTGACTAGTGTCCATTACTATAGCCCTTGGTGCCTAGCAACTCATGACTTCAAGCTACCTCTTTAATTTCCCCTCTGGCTGGAGTAGAGCTAAACCAAAGCAGATCTTTCCATGGCCCAAAGTTTCTGTTCTAAGAGGCAAAGGGATCTTCCTGGTGTCATGTTACATTCTGTCCTGAGCACTGAGGTCAGAGAAAATGCTCTCCTTCTAGGAAAGACAGGGAAAGGCTGTTCCTTTCTCCCCAACGTCACTAACTCTGCTCCCAAACCCCAACTTGACCAGGAGGCTGGCCTGGAGAAAGGACATCCACCAGACTCCAGGTCTGGGTTCAAGGCAGAGGGTGAGTAAACTTTCCACTGTAAAATGTTAAGCTTAGGTGTTTGGGTTGTGACCTCAGACCAGATGCTGTTTCAGGACCTTTCACACCTGCTGCCGGGTACATGGCTGTTCTGCAAGCCGAGTCCTGGCGGGACCAGTAATGCCTCTCTCCCTTAACCTTCTGGCAGGAACCCAGCCAATGCAGCCTACTGTGTTTGTTTCTGGTCCCCACCTTATACACCGCTGAAGACTCGGAAGAGACTACACATGTGCAGCCAGAACCTCAGTTTCTCCAGTGAAAAAATAAAGAGACCGGGCAAGAATGGCAAACATCTTTCGTCTTATGAGCTAGTTTTAACTGTACTATCTGAGGACAATCCAACCTCACCCAGAGCATAAAAGACAAAGAGATTTAGAGTCACAGAATGATAGGGCTAGAAAGAAAATCTAGTGCACCCAATCCTCAGGCCTGGGAGTCTCTGAGAGCAGGCACCCCTCTGATTCATCTTGTAACCCAGTTGCTGAAGCAGTGCCAGGTGCCCAATGGACACTGAGTATGAGATGGGATGAATAAACATATGCTAAAAGTCTGGCCACGGGGCTTACTTTAGGTTGTTACCACCAGGTAAAAACAGGGAAATCCCTTGCAAATAGAGGAACATATGACCAACCCTTCATAGAGATCAAAATGAACTCTAAAACGGAAGCCACCTCACCAGAGACTGCTGGGGAGTCACACAAAGGAAGGACAGTGCTGATGTTATCGCTCCTGGACTTGAGGCTCAGGCAGCAATATACTGAGTGTGGTCAACAGCTAAAGACTCCGTCCCCTGCCCACTGGGACCACGTTCCTGGAGCAGAACCAGCTGGGACAAAACTGATGCTATAATCAGCCCTAGCTTCCCCTTCTCACTGTCTTCTGTTCTGGTAAGCACCAATCTCATTACAGAAAGGTATTAAATAAGGTGGCCAGACGTCCTGCTTTTGGCAGGACAGTCCCAATTTTTAACAATTTGTCCCACGTCCCGCAGCGTTTTAAAAAAGTCCCGATTTTTGGAAAGAATGTACGACAAGCTAGGGAACGGCGGGAGATAGACCAAATTTTTAATCAAGAACCCCCTCTCCCCCGGTCAATGGTGTCCTGCTTTACCAATGTTAAAATCTGGTCACCTTATATTAATACAACATCAGAGACCTTCACAACCTCCTCTGCAGTTAAGCTTGAGCTATTACCTAACATAGAGAGGTGTCCTCTTCTGTGAAACATTGTTGTGTCTATAGATGATGCCTGCAACAGTTGTCACCACGTTTTAACCATGAGTGGGTAATTCTAAGGCTAGAGCCAATAAAGGCAGAAGGACAGAAGAGAAGGATGGAGAAAATCTGGGTCTTCGGTAATGCTACTGACTTGTTGCAGGAAGCAGCACCCGATGGAGGACATCAGACACTCAGACAACTCTTCAGACAGAGGAAGGAGATTTTATTAGCTGGCAGAGCATGTGGGGCTAGCAGCACCTAAGCACACGCTCCCCAAAGTTAGATTTCCTACAGCCTCTATGCCCTTTTTAGTGTACATGTGATTGGTCTACGTGCTCCTCGTGACTTAAGGTGGGGAGGGGGAGTTTTGGTGGGACTGTAGGGGGTTCCCGACTACTGGTTCTTGCTATTTACAAATCCTGTTTTTCTTGTATGTGTTGCAAGAGTCTTCAGGAGGCCAGTCATAAATCTATAGAATGTGGTTAATCTATAATCTGCAGGGTCAGTCATGCCTGGAGGCCCTTTCTTCTGCAATTTTTTTAAATTTATTTTTATTGTTTTTTGACAGACAGACAGAGACAGCGAGAAGGGGGAGGGCCCAGAGTGGTCTCCATAGTTGACAGCATTAGTTTTTCATATAGTCTCACTCCACAGGTGGGCATGGGGCTGTGCAGGGCAGGAACTTGGCCAGGAGCCTCCCGCATAGGCCTCGGCAAGAACCGAATTGGGGGCACACCCCAGTTCAGCATATGGGTTCACATGGGCCGGGGCTGGGATTCAATCCTCAGGTTCCAGAGCGGCAAAGCAAGCGCTTAAGCCGTTAAGCCATCCCAGCTTCCCCTGCAATTTTTAAAAAGTTCCTCTTTTCTTAGAATGACACTAGTGACCTTGGAGTGCCCTATGCAGGAAACTTGTTATGCGTGATTTTGAAATTGTATTATCTGAGCCACTTTTAGTGGGGTATTCTGCTGCTTTCTGTCAAAAACATTCTATTGGGTGTACCCAAGTTCTATGGCTGCAGAAGGGCTGTGACTCCAGAATCTAATTCACCTTTAGGACCTTGTTGTACCTGTTCTTT
The DNA here is from genome assembly GCA_004027555.1 of Craseonycteris thonglongyai. Classification (NCBI taxonomy): domain Eukaryota; kingdom Metazoa; phylum Chordata; class Mammalia; order Chiroptera; family Craseonycteridae; genus Craseonycteris; species Craseonycteris thonglongyai. The sequence goes on along the minus strand of PVKE010013211.1, from coordinate 24,297 downwards.
AATACTAGGGTGGAAGTTCTTCCTTAGAAGCCCAAGGGAGCAATTGCTACCACCCAAGATTGGCTGGAGCAGAACATTTAAGGTTGTGAATGACAAAGCCAGGAGGGAGGAAATTGTTCTAGGAAAGACTCATCCATGAAAAATGGAGAAGAAATTGAAATTTGCATGCTTCCCTGCTTCTTGACCCCGGGAAACTTTTCTTGAGGCTTTGGGGGGGGGGGGGGAATCAAAGATCACCAAAGGAAAACAGACCACTTTTACTCTATTTATATTAATAGCTTGTGGGTAGTAACCCTGCCAGCAACACTGTTTACATCCCTATTTTCTTTTCTAATTACTGGGTTTTTTTAAAAGTGAGTATTATAACACAGTATGTCATCAGTAATTCCCATAGGCAAAACTGAAAACATTTCAGTGGAAAATAAAGCCAAATTAGAAAGGCAGTACAGTCAATCTCCATTGGTGACTGATAGAAAAAAGAGAGGTGAAGAAAGGAGAGAGAGAGAGAGAGAGAGAGAGAGAGAGAGAGAGAGAGAGAGAGAGAGAATGGTAGGGAAGAAGAAACAAAAGGAAGCAAGAAGAGGAAGAGTGAGAGAAAGGGGGAAAATAGTCTTACAGTCTTATCACAGTAGGCATTCTAAATACGTGCACTAAAGCAAAGCAATTGGTGTACAAGAAAGTATTTGTGGCCTCTAGGATGATTTCATCACAGACTAAAACAATGAAGTAGTGGGAAGCAATATGTGGGATTTCAAAAGAGAGGAAAGTGGCAAATGGTTGGGACAAGGCCAAGCAATGAAGCCTAAGGTAGCACCACAGGATTTAGCAAAGCAAACTTATTCCTGGATGACCTTCCTCTCGGGGTTTAGAGGCCTGATGGCAGGGGGTTGAATAAGAAAAGGATGGTGAGAAGTGGAGACAAGCCTGCTGCATGGAATTGCTTCCTCACTTGATGTTCTCATTTGGGAGTAGCTAGAATGTGTTGGCTCAGGGGAGACTTTCTGTTTCTTTTCTGTTTTGAAGAAGAGAGCCACTTAATCGTGGTAATTTGTGGAGATAAAAGAGCTAGTTGTAAAATGTAGGTTTCATAGTTCTCATCCATAAATGAAGGGGAACTTGACGACACAAGAAACCTGAGGTGTAACCAGAAGTGAGAATTAGGGTACGGTAGTTTGAGGAAAGAGCCTTAGACAAAAAGGAGGCCAGTGAATCCCTTGAGACAAAAAGTAAGGAGGAAGTCTGAGTCCGGTTTAAAAGGGAGTTGTTGCAGGAGTTTAACCTGACGGCCTCTATCGTCATGATAACAAGTGACAGTACCATTATCACTACTCCCTGTGGCGAAGAGGCCACATCTAGTGCTGAAGCACATGAGAGAGGAAGCCAGCCAGGCTCACCCACAGCACTACAGGAAGTCCTGCGGGGCTTGCAGACCATGGTCTTGTGGTCACACGCACCTGCATTTCCTCCAGCAGGGCTGTTGCTGGAAGGAGTTGTTCAAAGGTCCAGCCTTAGCGCCCAGAAACCACCACATCAGTACAGGCTAGTTAATGTATTCTTTTAGCAGCAGCCTCTGTGACATTGACTTCAGAGTGTTTTACCCAAGTGTCTGGCGATCTAAGTGCGTGGTCTGATCAAATGGTGCCGGAAGTTCGTGGTTCCTCTCAAGTCCTCTGTTCCGAATGCATAAAAATGAGAGATAAAGTATCCAAAGAGAAACCCACAAAAACACAGCTGGTCTCAGAAATAAACTGAACATCTCCAAGGACTAAAAGCAGACGGAAACCAAAGCAACAGATGAACTGGGGCTGTAAACCTGGCCTGCAGTGGTGGCCGAGAGGTCAGCTGCTGAAAACAGGTGAAATGTATTCCTGCTGGGGCAGAGGAGGTGCCAGGCTTGCCACTTAATGCCATCCATCTGAGGCAGCTGAAAAAATGCCCGGGCTGCCTGGGCTATGGCTTTGTGGAAAATGGAGTCCATGATGCCCGGAGAGGGTAAGACTTGGTCCCAAGATGAGAAGCTGGATCAACAGCCCACTGACTGGGATGCTGGACCTGCCAGGAGGGAACTCTCACCCCGATAACCGCAGATGGGTCCTTGGTGTAGGCCTTTTAAACTCGTTGACGGAGATGAAGAGAGAACAGCAAATGGGGGGCTTTGTAAGGTGACCAGATTTTAACATTGGTAAAGCGGGACACCATTGACCAGGGGGGAGAGGGTTCTTGATTAAAAATTTGGTCTATCTCCCGCCGTTCCCTAGCTTGTCGTGCATTCTTTCCAAAATTCGGGACTTTTTTAAAACGCTGTGGGACGCAGGACAAATTCTTAAAAATCGGGACTGTCCCACCAAAAGCGGGACGTCTGGTCACCTTAGCTTTGGCATGCTTGAAAAACAGCAAGGGAGCCAGAGTTGGGGAGGCAGGCAGAACATAAGGGACAGTGACAGGAGGTGAGGTAGAGGGGAAGCCCAGGGCCACCTCATGCACCCGCTGGTAGACAGTGGTGATGGGGAATATGATCCCAACACAAATCACAACAGGACTTGTCTGGGTGGGGTGAAGGAGTCCAGACAAGCTAATCATGAAATTAATATATGAACAAATTCTAAGTCAGGTTGTGCAAAGATACTTGAAAGTGGAGAACAATGGAGGAAGATTGCCCTGCTAAATATTAAAATATAAAGTCATAAGAAATGCCAGCTAACAGGCCTGAAAGCATTAAAAAAAATTTTTTTAATAATTTAATATATGATAAAGTGACATTCTAAATCTGGGGGAAAATATTTACAATTCATTCTCTAGACAGAAGACTGTGCCATTCACTAAAACAGACGCCAACATTACAAAGAAAGATGAGCAAAACTATAACAGTTCACAAAAAAGGAAATCCAAGACATTCACAAGAAATAAAAAATGCAATGCATAGATGATGTAATGTAGAGTTGTACACCTGGAAACTACGTTGCCAACCAATGTCACCCCAATAAATTTAACAAAAAAAAAAGAAACACATTGACATGTCATTTTTCATCTACCAGATTAGCAAAGATTAAAGCGTTGGAGATATGGGCATTGTTGAGCTTGTCAGTTATTTGTCTGTTTCATAAATCTATTCCTAGACCTTTTTTCATTATTGGTTTGACCATGTACCCTGTCACCAAGGAGCATCTGCCAAGATGGCTTCCTGGAAGCTCAGCCATGCTCCAGCAGGGAGACCACACCCTATGCAGCTGGGATGCTGTCCTAACAGGTTGCAATACATACTTTGAACCAGGAACCAATGTATGTGCAGTTTTCCCCATGGTCAGAATGTGTGGGGCCAAGAGCAAACGGGAAAAAAGTGATTTCTCTCACCACATCTAGCGGCCCATTCACAGACTGCTTCCAATCCTACAACTGTGAGCTCTACTCTTTCAGGATGTTGAGTCCTAAGAAATGAATGAGTCTACCAGGGACACAACAGTGGTTTCACAATATTGGAGCCTGAAACTGCCATCAGGCTACTTTTTCACTGAACAATGGGTGGGAAAAGGGGTTATCACATTAGCTGAGGAGAATAACCTCAATTACCCCAAGGAGATAAGACTCTCTGAAACACAGTGGGTCAGGGAATTCTGTCTGGAACTGGAAGCACTCTCTAGGTAGCTCAGTATTTCCTAACCAATAGAAAGAGCCAGTGTATGCTATTGCACTCAATAAAGGCAGGACTACTAAGAAATCAGACCCTTTGGGAGTAAAGAGATAGCCAGGTACAGACATGAAGACTGACCTGTTGGGGCAGGTATGTATTAACCAGTTTTTTCTATTTCTTTCCCATTCACTGATGATTCTCTATGAGGGATGCTGATGTAATTAAGTTTACAATTAGGAAAACCACGTCCAGACATGGATGGAAGATTCTAGACTATTGAGATGCACGTGGTGAGCGAGGGGCTTTAATATGGCCCAATTTGAAGGATAGGGCTCTCGTGTCTGAAATGGTACAAAGGATAGTTGCATTCTGTCATGAAAAAGCATGAAGTTATTGTCACATGGCAGTTGAACAGGGGTAGAGGGCAAGGATGGAGCTGAGCAGCAAAAAGATGGGCCTGTGCCATTCATTCGCCTGTTTTGCCCTCAGATCTGTTCATTCCTCCATCATTCTCTGCCCTTGTCTGTATTCATTAAAAAAACGCACTTCCCAAACTCTCTTGCTGAACTCAGGTTGGTGTCAGAAATGGGAGGTATTGGCAGGAGAACAGGAGAGTAGAGGGAAAGAAGAAGCCAGGGTGTGTCTCCTCTTCACCACCCAGTTCCCCACGACAGCTCTGGCTCCTGGGATCCAAGGACACGAAACCATTTGGCTCTTCTACCCTAGAAGTAGCAGCTTCCTGCTCTTCCCGGGGCTCCTCACCACCCCACCGTTGACTTCCTAGCTCTTCTATCCCTTGGATATCAGTTTCCTGCTTGAGATTCCAACTCTATCTAAAATCCTAGACTCTTTTTTGATGGGCCCTTGTCTAGTAAGGTGAGGAAGTGGGAAAACCGGCGGGTGTGAGTTAGTACTTTCTTGGCCAGTGAGGGTGGAAACTGGCAAAACTCCACTGAGGGTAATTGGACAAACTCTCTAAACCTACCAGAATTACATAAGCATGCGTCCTTTATCCCAACAATTCTACTTCTAGAAATTTCTCCTATATATTTACACATGTTTAAATAATGTTGGAACAAGATTATTCATCATGACATTATTTGTAAAAGTAAAAGTTTGGAAACTACCTAAAAGTCCACTGGTGAAAGATAGGTTAAATAGATTAGGATACATTCATAAAGTAAATGAATATACAGTCACTCAAAAGAATGGGGAAGTTCTTTATGTACACTTCAGGATTAACCCCTAAGAAATTAAAAAGCGAGGTACAAAATAGTACATATAACGTCACCATAAAGAAATATACAGAATATATTTATGTATGTATATTCTCAATGATTATCTCTAATAACATGATAATCTAAGAGTCTTAGATATACAAAGCAAAAATCATACAGAAGAAACTGATTGTGCCTGTAAAAATAAGGACATAGAAGTTTTGAATAATAAAATAATAAAGTCTGATTTAGTAGATATACAACATGGAATCTTTCACCAACACATGGAGACTACATTCTTTTCAATCACATATGGAACACACACAAAAATTGACCATGACCATCGGAAGCAGAATAAATCTCAGTACATATCAAAGAATCCATGTCATACAGACATCTTCTCTGACCATGTATGGATTATCAATTAGCAATATAAAGATCATTTTACAATATATCTAGAAATTAAAAAATCCACTCACAAACTTAAGTAGAAATCACAGGGGAAATGACACACTATTTGGAACCCAACAACAATGGAATATACTATATTAAATATCAAATCTGTGGGAAGAATATTTAGAAGGAAATTAATGCCTGTAATGTTTTCATTAAAAACCAAGAAAGACTGAAAGCAAATTAATAAACCATTCACCTCTCAGGCTAATACATTTGTAGAAGATGGAAGAAAGGATTCTAACTTAGGATGCTCAAACACATGCATCTAATTTCTCTCCATCCGGAGACACCACTAAAAGTATAGTAAAGGAGTTACTTAAAAGGACAGAAGGCACAGCACAGAGAGGACAATGGAGGTGACAATAGCAATGAGAGGTGGAAGCAGATGGATGGATGATAATAGAGCTAGGTGACACAGGAGTTGGGAATAAAGGGAGGTACTAAAGTAAGGAAGATTAGGTAAAAAATTGTTTAAGAAACAATTAGCCCTTAGCATCCCTCTTGCACCTTACACTGCAAATAGCCACCCTCGCAGGTGACCAGAAAGTACTTGAGACTGAGGGCCACCCAGACACAGTTGAAGGTATGGGTATCTGAGTTCGTCTGAATGTTTGTGTTCCCCACACATTCATATATTGAAACCTAAGCCCCAAGGTTATGGTATGAGGAGGATGGGGCCTTTCGGGATGATTAGGTCATGACAGTGGAGCCTTCATGAATGCAATCAGTGCCCTTATAAAGAGACCCCATACCCAGCAAGAAGATGACCGGACACCGAATCTTCTAGCACCATGATCTTGGAGTTTCTAGCCTCTAGAACAATGAGAAATAAATATTTGTTCCTTGCAAGCCTCACAGATTACGGTGATTTTGTTACAGCAGCCTGAATATACTAAAAAAATATCCTGCCCAAAGAAGGAAGTTAGGAAGAATATGCCACAGAATTTCAATTGTAATTAAAAAACTTAAATTTTTTTTTTAGAGAGAGGCATACGCAACTGAATGCTGAATGCTGAGATCCCAGCCCTCCTCCTCCACTTCATGAGACAGAGAATTGTGAAACCTTTCTTCAGGGAATTTGATAGCCCAAGAGGAAAAGTCTAAAAAGACTTACACCAGGGGTTTCTCCAACAAACAGCCCACCTAAATCACTCTATAGTGTAGATAAATGTTCACCAACCTCACCATTTCCTCAATTCTTTCAACCAGCATTTAAATCTCCTCTTAAATGTGAGCAGGTAGCTAAGGGTCATTCTCTCCAGAAAGGGCTTTTGTAGAGTCTCAAGAAATCAGAAACCACAGCATGACCTGAAGACTTCTCTGTCAGGAGAATCATTGCTCTGTCTTTGTGCAGCTTGCTTTGGACTAAAAGTGTTTTAGAAATCCTGTTTTCAAACCATACTAAATTGGGATATATGTATTTGTCATATAACATATATAATAACATATGTATAAAACTGTATTGAAGCTGAGTGATGCGTCTCTGGGAGAAGTAATGCTGAAATGGGATAAATGACCACCATGGAGAACCGTCCTGGCTGCGCTCCATCTATACCCCAGGCAGGTAGATCCCTTCTCTGCCCTTCACTGCCCTGCCCTGGTGCTGGGGCAGCCACCCCTACGAGGCACTCCTTTCCTCTGGCTTTCTTTTGAGTTTGAACAGTGAGATTTGACAAAAGAATGGAAAGCAGAAAAAGAAAGAGGTCAAGAAATGTACTCCCCACTCTTCTGTCAGGGACTGTGTCTGTCTACACTGTGATTCTTGTGGGATGACCCCTCTTCCTCAGTTCCAGGTCCCACTGGTCTCCACTAATACCACCCCCTTTTCTCATTCTTAGAGATGGAAGGGGAAAATGATGTTATGCAAAAAATATTCTGGAACCACAGTGATGGAAGCGAAGATTCTTGCCTTCCATGCAGGAGACCCCCTGCCCTGCATGGCCCCACATCCACCTGTGTGGAACGAAACTGTGTCACAACTAATGATGTACAGCTATGGAGACTGCTCTGCCCTCCTTCTCTCTCTCTCTCTCTCTCTCTCTCTCTCTCTCTCTCTTTCTTTCTCTCTGTCTCTATCTCTGTCTCTTCTCTCAAAAAAATGTTTTGGGGCAACAGGTAATTTTTATGAAAAATACAATAAAATTAAATCCTTACATCACACCACACACAGAAATCAATTCCAGGTCAATGAGAAGCCAAAATTTAAGTTGGCGTGCTTGTAAAACTGGAAGAAAATAAAGAGTAATATACTTAAGACCTCCGGTGAGAAGTAGGAAGATTTTCTTAAAAGAGAGAGAGAGACAGAAAGACAGATAGAACAAACCACTACATTATATCAAAATAAAATAAAAGACACATAAACAAAGTTAGAAGATAAAGCACAGTCTGAGAAAAGATATTAGGAACACTTAAAACTAACAAAGAAATCCTGCAAATGAATAAGAAAAAGACAAATATATCTATGGAAAAAAAGCAAAGTGTAGAAAGAGGCAAATCACAGAAGAAAACTGAAAATAAGCATATGGACAACATACTCAACAGCACCGATAATTAGAAAAATGCAAATTTAAACAACAGTTAGATACCCTCGGATTGGTGAAAAACGTTAATGTAAAAGAAATGAGCTATCAAGCCATAAAGAGACATGGGGGAAATGTAAATGCATATTACTAAGTAAAAGAAGCCAGTCTGAAAGGCTACACATTTTATGATTCCAACTATATGACATTCTGGAAAAGGCAAAACTATGGAGACAGTAAAAAGCCCAGTGGCTGAGGTGGTGAATGCGGAGAGATGAATAGGCGGAGCACAGAGGAATCCTAGGGCAATGAATATAGTCTGTATGAGATTATAATGATGGATATGCATCATTATACATTTGTTCACACCCACAGAATGTATTTATACAACACAAAAAGTGAACCCTAAGATGAACTATGGACTTCGAGTGATTATGAGTCACTGTAGGTTTATCTTTGGTTTAAAAAAAAAAGGGGAGGTGGATGATGTTCGTGATGAGGGAGGCTATGCTCATGTAGGAGCAGGAGGTAGATGGGAAATTTTTGTTCCTTCTTCTCAATTTTGTTGTAAACTTAAAACTGCTCTTAAAAAGATCAGTCTTAAAAAAGTGTTAATGTGGAACATTACTCAACTATAAGAAAAGATGAAATACTGCCATTTGTGATAACAAAGATGGACATTGAGATCATCCTGCTAAGAGAAATAAACCAGTCAGAAAAAGCAAAGAATGGTATGACTTCACTCATATGTGGAGTATAAAACTGAAAGCAATAAAGAAACAAAAACTCATGGACACAGTCAGTAGTTTAGTGGTTAGCTGAGGGTAAGGGGAGAGGAGGGTTAGAGAGGAGAGAGGGAGAGCCAAATATATGGTGATGGAAAGAACATTGATTCTGGGTGGTGACCACATAATGGAACACATAGACGGTGTCATGTAGAACTGTACACCCGGAATCTCTGTAATTTTACTAACCAATGTCATCCCAATAAATTTAACGATATAAAAAGTGTTAATGCGATAACACCAAGGATTGGTCAGAATGTGGAGAAATGGGACCTCACACACATACCGGTAGGTATGTATATGTGGCAGTATTAGTAGAGCCAGGCAAATCCATTTCTTCGTACACAAGCTAGAAAAAAAATCTTTCATTTGCACACTAGAAAATGGGTATTAGAATATGTATTGCAGTGCTACATAAAAAATAGACAAAATAAAAAGATAGAAAACAGCATAAATATCAACCAAATTGAGAATGGGTAAATAAATTATGCTATATTCAAATAATAGAACACTGCATAGCAATTAAATGAAAAATAAAACAACATGCAGAAATCTCCAAAAAACAAAATGTTAGATTAAAAAAAGAAAACTATAGGATAGTGCCAAATGATGACATGTATGTAAAGTTTTAAATGTGCAAAACAGCACTGTATATTTTTAAGAATATATACACATAAAGTGATAGCATAAAAAAAATACATGAGAATGAAAAATACCAAATTTGGGATAATAGTTGCTTCTGAGGAGGGAGGATGTGAGAGTGGGGTTGAGGGGGGGAGCACAGGAGAAGGGGCAAGAGATGAAATGGGGGTTCCCAGGAAATACCAAATGTACCTTTAAGATTTTATGGCAAAATATAAAAAAGGTTTTGATTGCATTGGGGAAAGGGTACATAAATGCTCGTTATAGTACTTTGTACTTTTCTGTGTCTTTAAAATGGTTTATAATGAATATGTTTAAACCCACAATGATCTTAAAGGGTATTAACAGGAATGTGGTGAAAATGAGGGTTGCACTGTATTAGGTAGATGGCACTTGAAGTACAGCCTGTATCCTGGCGCTCCTGCTAAATGGGTGGCTGACCCGTAAGCAGTGACCCGGGCCCGTCAGCAGACTCAAACTAGGTCAGAAAGGAAACAGAGATGCACCTGGGATGTTCAGTCCGGAGTCAAAGACTTCCTGAAATGTTACAAGCAGGGGGGCATGCCAGCAGAGTCATTCTGGAAAGTGGCAACCTGCCAGTGACCACTTTGTATTCCACAAAGGGTACAAGTTCAGACAAGAGTTAAGGGTGAGAAGCCTCACCCTCACTGCAGGGCCGCTCCGGTGGTATATGCAGAGTCACCATGGAAAGAACGACGGCCCTTTGTCTAGCAGACCCTGACCTAAAGATGCGCAGGGCCACGCCTTCCAGGCCCTGCCAGAAAGGCACGCACCCCCTGGCTGCTCGCCTCCCCGAGTCCTGAACAAGATTTCCTATAGGGCGGACCTCGGGCGGACTTCTGGAGGCTGGAAGGTAGTGGCCCCGTAGCTAACTCGGAGTTTCTTCTGGTCTTTCCGAGCGTCAGAATCTTGGTCCTGATATGTGTCCCGAGTGCTGTGTCTAACTACTGAGATGCTGTGATCTGCTTACATACACCGGAATTCGCCAATAAATGGGCAGAGAGCTCATGGGTGGCACTAAGGACAGCTTTTTCTGGAACGTGAACACTCAATGATAAGCTCCCAATCATTTCGATTCCATTAAACATGAAAAATTCAAATCCAAGGAGGAAGCTAATTCCCAATCAAGCAGAAGAACCAAAGGGGCCCCAAATCTGTTCTCGAGTTTTTGTTCAGACAGCCATGCAGGCACACATTCACGGGCCAACGCACCCACTTCAAAATATATCAGCATAAAACACATAAAAATAAACAAGTGATGAGATCCCGTGTCATGTGCTCTTTTGCTATTATTATAGTCATCCATTTTTGAAATAACTCAAGGGGCATGATTTGGATGCTCTAACATGTTGTGGAAAGGGTACAGGTATTTAAAATAGGTTTGCCTCCTGACTCGGGTTCTCTTTGCTGGAAGCTTTTGCCACAAACATTCAGAAAGTCTTGGAAGCACACTGCCATCTTCCACTTGAGCCAAGATTCCACTGTGCCAGATGAGACACTACATTCACATTTCAGAGCAATTTATTCTACTTGAATATAACGTGTCTCATTAATCTCTCCCATCTGTTGTTTATGGGTATGAACAATTCTAATGGGAAATATAAAGGACTGAGGCAGGATTCACTACTTGGGCCTCTGTGTCGAGGTTTCATTTGCAAGGAGTTACTATTCCCACAGATGGGACACAGATATTTTAAGGCTGGCTTTCTCCCCCGCTGCACAGACATTTGTGAGGACTTCCCTGTCTGCCTGGACAGTGTGCCCTTGACCAGTGCCACACAGATGCTCAAGTGTCAGTGTATCTTGGTGTCATCAGAAGTCAAAAGCAAAACAGGATTTCCAACACAAGAATAGAAGGCTGCCAAATGGCTATTATTCGTGCTTTTCCCCCCTCTTTCTACGGCCACTGCTTTCAGGTCAATGCGCTGCTTAGTGTACCTCCCAGCAGGCTTGGAATGAGACACACAAAAGTCAGTGCCATCCAGTTTTATACTGGGTGATAGTGCAATTAAAAGTGAGAAGACTCTGACATTAAATTCGCCACTCGGAGGCCTGGGGGTTACTTGACCATATAGTCTTCCAATTCCCACATCAACAAGGATAATCAACATCTTTGAGGGAAAACTAACACCTCATGAAAAGCCAGGCTGAAAACCCCCAGTTTAATTAGATGAGAATTACTACGTGTGTTTGGTATTTTGGCAAATTTGTGAAGACACAGTCTGTGCTGTGGTTTGTGCTAGACACGGGCACGTTCAATGGTAAGTGACACAGACACAAATCTCTACATGTCTAAAATTTTCACTGCTATTATGGCTTCAATTGTGTCCCCCCAACACTTACTTACATGTTGAAATCCTAACTCCCAGTACTTCAGAGTGTGATCTTATTTGGAGATTGGGTCTTTACAGAAATAATGAAGTTAAAATGAGGTCATTAGAGTAGGCTATCATCTAATATAACCAGTGTCCTTATAAGTATCCTACCTATAGACTTTACTGACCCTTATTATTTTTCTTCTGTTTCCAACCTCTAATATAAACATATACGTGAGAACAGTAACTGTATAGCTTGGGATTTCCAGAGGTCTAGTAAGTACTTTCCCAAATATCAAAGATTTACTCTGCAAAACCTCTCTGTGAATCCCTCAGAGGCCCTTGTTTGCCCTATACTTGAAGGATGTAACAGTCGGATCTTTTAACCTACTTGCCTTAAATTTTTTTCATTACTCTCTTGGCAGTTTACCTGCTGTCTCCTCTCAGTCTTCCACTCATTTCTTCTCTTTCAGGATTGCTTTTTTTTTTTCTTTCTTTTTTGTTTCATCCAATAGCCTTTCATGTTGCCACTGTAAGGTCATTCGGTGCTTTACTAGGGTCATGGTGGGTCTCAGCTTTCCAGAATACAGATTTAAATACACATAGCGCTTAAATTTAGGTGACATTCTCTACTGTGACATCCTCTAGTATCCTTCTAGCTAGTGTCATCTAGCTAGAATCACCCTAAGGAAAAAATTGTATGTCTATGCATAAGGGTCATATAAGTATAGACACGTCTGGCAAGTTGACAAGGAATTTATAGAAACCACCAAAAGGCACAAAAAGAACTTGAGGAAGACTCTAGCCTCAGGGAAGGTGGCAACAGGCATGACAAAATGGACTCAGCGACAGACCTAAGTAAGAGGTGGAGGGATATGGTCCTTGGAATGACATAGGGCCTATTCCTGGGATCTTTTTCTAATTCAGCCACCCCAGTAGCCCTTTGCGGAAGACAGAGGCAAGAGAGCCATGTCTCCACATCTCTTGCAGAAGCACAGTAAATGTCAGCAACCTGGAGCTCATAGCAGCACTGAGCAGAGGTCCAGGGTAAGACAGTGCTGATGGTGAGGACACTAGTCAAGTGAAGGGCAGACCAGGGGGACAGCAGTGATGGGAGCAGCTGCCCCTCTGGGGTGTCATGGAGGTCTCAGGGGAGCAGCAAGCAGTGGTTCCAGCCGGTGTGCCCTGAGAGAGCCCAAAGGGGACATTGCCAAGCAAGCAGCAGGGAATGATGAAACCCAAGGCCGCCAAGAAGATGAAGATGTCCTCTGGTGAACTCTCAGACGGTCTGCAGGAGGGAGGAGACTGACCTGGACAAGGAGCCTAGAGTTCTGCAGCCTAGAAGATGAAAAGATCACAAAACTCGGGCCTGCTTAGGAATGTGAGCTCATTTTTCTTGAGGTCCCTGAGGACAGGCCACATTCAGTGTAATGGCAGAAGGAGGTTTGCAGACCATTCTTCACCACTCACAGCCAGAAAGACCCCTTCAGTTCTCTGAGAACCCCTGGGCATGAGGTAGCACAAAGACAGCCATGGACGAAGGAAATCATAAAGACCAAGCAGGCATGTGAGCCCTCACTGAGCGCCGTGGGAAATGCCCTTGGCTGCCAGACAGTGACGGTCAGAACACACCCTCCCCAGAGGTGTTTTAAATGGAGTCGCGTACGAGTCTGGAGTGCAGGCTGGTTTTGATTCTTTTTTCAATCATGTGAGCAGCACTTTCACGTAACGTGGACTCAGGCTCACTGGGCATCGACTGTGGCCAGTAGCTTACCACGTCCTGTGTACCCTGGAAGGAACCTGTGTCTATTAGTGATGCTGAAGATTGTCCCCCGAGAAGGTAGTGTCACCTTCGTGCTGTTGATTTAGCACATTTCCTTTTCACTGACTCCGTAGGACGCAGTCCTGTGTTCTGGGAGGTAAATGCGTGCATAAGCAGAGACGAACTCTTCTCCACAGGAAGGCTCTGAGGATGAGGGGGCAAGGGGCTTTCCTTGTATGTGCCATAAAAATAACAACTATTTCTTACTAAAAAGGTTTTTTGAATTGTAGAAATGTATGAAAGGGAAAACTAGAAGTCTTCTATTTGCCACAGCCACCCCATTCAAGTGCAGACTGTCCAAGAAAGGCATCGTGAAGAGGTTGGGGTATGTTCTTATTTTCTAAGCATATGCAAGAACCTCTCCGCACACACACACCCAAAATGTCATCATACCAAACATAGCATAGACATCTTGCTATTTTTAATCAATACTGTATCTTGGGACAATTTTCTTGTCTTTCTATTTTATTATTTTTTTAAATCTTATTGTTTGAGAGAAAGTGTGAGAGAGAGAGAGAGAGAGAGAGAGAGAGAGAGAGAGAGAGAGAGAGAAGCAGGGAGGGTCTAGAGCAACCTCCATAGTTGTACATTATTACTTGTGACATGGCTGTAGGGCCGAGAGGGGGAGAAACAGAACCTGGGGTCTCCCACATGGGAGGCGAGTTCTTTCACTGCCGTTCCAGCGGTTACCAGCTGTACCACAGCTCAGCATATGGGGTTGTACAGGCTGGGGCCTGGAATTCAACCCTGGACCTCACAATTGCTAGGCAAGTGCTCAACTGCTGAGCTATCCCGACTTCCCTGATCTTGAACAATTTTCCATGTCAACATTTACAGATTTTCCTTATTACAGTTGACTCTCAGTTAACCGGCACCCATGGGGATTGGTGGATGCCAGATAAATGTAAGTAGACTCTCTGTTAACTGGAATGCAAGCAGCCAGGACTCTCAAGCAACTGGCAAAACTCAAGCAACTGGAAAGAAAATTTTGCCAGTTGCTTCAAAGTGCCGGCTGCTTGCGTTCCAGTTAACAGAGAATCTACTGTATATCTTTTAATAGCTGCACAGTTATTTCATTCTACGTATGAGCCATATTTATTTATCTATCTTTTTAAATATACATTTGTGCTCCTTTGTTTTTTTTGCTATTACAAAAAAATGTTGCAAAAAGTATCTTTGGACAGACATCCTTGCACGTTTGTGTGATTTCTCTATAAGATAACGTTCCTGAAATAAAATTGCTGGATCAAAAGGTATGTGTGTATGTTTATGAATATTTTCATAAGGTGGCACAGTTTCACTTCCCAGAAAAGTGGGTTTTACAGATATGGAGTGTGTCATTGTTGCAGGTCTTCGTAGGTCCCAATTATGCCTCTTTGACTTCGAAATCATGACTAAAAGACGCTCTTGGCCATTAGAAACAAAGCAGGCTTGCACAGCTCTGCCAGTTTATTTATGGACAAGGTGGTCCTCAGCAGTTGTGGGGGGAGGGTGGTGTTTCAGAATCACAGAAGGTTGGCACCATAGGGTTCTTAGGGAGATGATTTAATCGACCTCCTCATTTGACAGATGAACAAATGGAGCTGTGGGCGGGTGCTGTCTCTGGGTGTACATCACCCCGTCCCCATCCTTCTGGGAAGTGTGGGTGTTCATCAGTTATCCAGAACTTCTGGGTCTTTCCAATGCAACCATTAGGAGTAAGGCAGGTGTGTGTGTGTGGGGGGGAGGGGCATGTTTGTGGAGTTCGCAAGGCTGCCAAGGCTATGAGAGGTATTCTCAAAATGTTCACCATCCCTGTGTGAAAATGCACCTGCTCTGAGATGAACAAAACAGTGAGAATACACTTGGTGAACAACAGATTGAAGTATGATTCTACCTCCTGTGGCAGACTCATGCTTTAGCGTATGATCTGTGGGAACACCCTTCTTTTTCAAAGATTTATTTATTTATTTATTTATTTTGAGAGAGAGAGACAGAGACAGAGAGAAGTGAGAGGGCCCAGAGCAGTCTCCACAGTTGCATGTCATTAGTTTTCTACATAGTTTCATCTACAGGTGGGGGCGGGGCTGCACAGGGCAGGAACTGGGCTGAGGTCTCGCCCGGTGAGAACTGGACTGGGGGCACTCCCCGGTCTGCACGGACCGGGGCCAGGATTTGATCCTCAGACCCTAGGCTGCAAGATGAGTGCTCAACTTGCTGAGCCATCCCGGCTTCCCCAGGAGCCTCCTTCATCCCTAGCTTAGCCCTTAAAGGAAGTAAGAAGGAGAAAGTGCCTCCCCATGTCCCCCACCTCCCTCTCCTCACCTCAGGAGGGAAGCCTGGCTCATCTGTGTGGTCAGACTGGGCAGAAGGAAAGGCCACACCTAAGTCCTGCCTGGGAAGCACTGTCCTTGGAGGGCTGTCCTCACAGGCCACCTCCCATTGATGGCACAGCCTGATGCTAGTGGAGCCTAACGCCGCTCAGCTCCAAGGGAATGTGTGTGGCTGGAGACGGAGGGGCAAAATGACTCAGGCTCACTATGGATCTAGGTCTAAGCTGGCGCAGGCTGGCTTATTGGTAAGAAGGTATTTGCATCTGACCCCTGTTTTAATCTCTTGATTGGTACAGAACTCACAGGAAAAAAAGTGTGTGTGTGTGTGTGTGTGTGCGGGGGGCTGTTAATTGGTTCTTTGAAGCTATAGCATTCTGCCTGAAAGCTTGTGGATTTAAAAGCTCAAAGTAAGAAAGACAGATCCAATTGTTCACCCAGCAACTGCTGGATGGTTTTCTATGTGGATCACGGGGCCCTCATTCTCCTTCCTCAGGGAACAGGGAATGGGCTGGATTGCGTCTCTCAAACATATTCAGTTAGGTGATGCACTTCTTACCTTGGCTGAGCGGATTGCAAGCTGGGAACCTCCTGGAACATTAGCAGGTGTGTTAACCTGAGTACAGAGGAGTCAGCAAAGCCAAATTGCAAATAAGAATTGTGAGACCAATACATGCAAACACACAAGTACGCATGCGCGCACACACATAGGGGTGAAATGAGAGAGAGAGAGATTAGAAAATAAAATATAATCGAGCCATATCTCTTGAATTGTTAAGTGTTTTCCTAATAAATAGTCAAGGGGAGAGATGAGGGCACAACAACAAAAATAACCACAAACAAAAAAATCAAATTGCAGACTGATGCACTTACTTTAATTATATTTGAGTAAAAGCAAACCAGAAAAGAATCTTTCTAAATGTAAATATGCATTTGCATCTGTTTGAATGAGTGAGGGAAAAGCATGGGAAGTACATAGCAGGTGTTAGCATTGGTAGCTCAAGGGGATGAGATTGGGGATGGGGCCAAAGGAGATGATTTGCTTTTATCTTATATGTGTTTGTACTATTTTCATAGTTACAATCGCATGTATTACTTTTGTATTGAAAAATATCAGTCAAGGAAATTACGGTAGGCGAAAATGAAAAGAAAATGTTCATTCCAAATTAGTTTCTCTCTCCCCAAACACATATTTGTCTGTGTTTGGGAAGAGAGAGAATATAGAATAATGCATTTCATGTGATCTATTTATAGCATCAAAAGTATTCATTCACATATGTGCTAGTATGTGCACTGAAATATTTTTCAGTACTGTTTGAGATATTTGCCATGGGAATGCAAATTTTTTTTTTGTCAAAAATTAATTATATTTACTAACCATTTTTCATACCAAAAAAAAAAAAATGCTTGAGATGTATTAAACAAAACAGCAGTATATCTAATGGCTTCTACATTAAAATTGTCAATAGTAAGGGAACAGTCAGGGGAAACTGTACAGACAACAGGCTAGATGGGGAAATGCAGTAATGTCACCAGTGATGGCTAAATTACAAGTGGCGTTTGTGTAAATTAAAAACAGGCTCCTTTTGGCACAACTTGACCTCTGATGCTTTTCAGGGCTGGGAAAGGTTTCATCTGGTCTTTCGGGCAGCCAGCAGGTTCTGGGACCATCTATGTGGTGGCCCCTAAGGGCCTCAGCGACATCTGTGTCTTGTGAGGACATGTGAGGGATAGCACAAGAGACAGAATGCTGCCGGCGCCTGGAGAAAAGCAGCTGCCAGCCCCTGCCCCAGGGACAGAGTCACTACCCTCTTTCCTGACTCCAGACCACATTATTAGGGACAGAAAAGGACTCCATTGGAATGAACAGAAGTTAAGAATATTCCAGGTCCAACAGCTTTCTTTTATTACACTCCAGTGATTCAGAATATAGACTTTGGAGTCAGACTGTCTGGACTCAAATTTCAGTTCCACAGCCTTCTTAACCCCTCCATGCTTAGATTTTTTAATCTGTAAAATAGTAGTAATAGTAATAATATAATAGCTTATGCCTCATAGGATTATTATGAAGAGTCCATGAATTAAGAGATGTAAAAATCTTAGACAAATACTTTGACTACCTGTTTGCTGTTGTTAATATTATTATTCCTTTCACATTTAAAACTGATGGCATTAATACTTGATTTCTTGTCATTATTTTAATAATACTACAACTTACTGGAGGTTAAAATTGTGTCTGGAAAATATAGGTATCTCTTGAAGGCCCCAGGGTCAACACAAATGGAACTTCAAATGAGGAACAGTCTGTTTAAGAGCTCTAGAAACCCTTGTCTAAACTGGAGAACCCATACAGGAGTGGGTTTGAGAGCTTAGGGACCCTCTGGTGAAGCTATGCATTGGGACAAGTGGTGGAGAGATGACAGACACTGTCACATTGTCAACAGGAAATCTCACACTGAAGTCTTGGAAATTTCTCTAGCAGATTTAAGCTTTGTACTATTTCTTTTTCTTTTTTTTTTTTTATGGTAAAGTGTTTTGTTTGTTTGTTTGTTTTATTGTTTTTGACAGAGAGGGAGAGAGATACAGAGACAGAGACAGAGACAGAGAGAAGGGGGAGGGCCCAGAACAGTCTCCATAGTTGCACATCATTGGTTTTTCCACATAGTTTCATTCCACAGGTGGGCAAGGCTGCACAGGGCAGGAACTGGGCCGGGGTCTCACCCTGGTGGAAAACGAACTGAGGACACTCCCCAGTTCAGCATATGGGTCTTCATGGGCCGGGGCCAGGATTCAATCCTCCGTCCCTGGGGCTGCAAAGTAAGCGCTTAACCCACTGAGCCATCCCGGCTTCCCCACTTTGTACTATTTTAATCTCAAAGATCACCAATCAGGTGTGAACCACTTACTACAGTTCAGGACGTGGTCTGTGTGTTTCTTGCAGCCACCATGTCACATGTTGCTTTATTCGTGCCATGAACCGAAGTGAACCAAAGATAAACTTCTACAATGGGTCTGCCATTTGCATCTCCTTGTATAAATATACAAATAAGTAACAACAGCCACACAAATAAATGAGTATATGTAAATATTGTGCATGTAGATGTGTTTCTCTAGTAGTGTATATTTATTCACAGTAGACTCTCAGTTAACCGGCACCCATGGAGATTGGTAGAAGGTGGATAAATATAAGTAGCCTCTCCATTAACTGGAACTCAAGTAACCGCCACTCTCATGCAACTGGCAAAATCTCAAGAAACATTGTTTGAGATTTTGCTGGTTGCTTGAGCTTCAGTTAATGGAGAGTCTCCTGTATTTAAATGTTCACATCTTCATCTATCAAGGTTTGTTTGCCCAGGTAAAATTTTGCATGACCATGTTTTCCACAGACTGTTCTTTAGTCACACCCAAATCCCATGGATACCCTTCCCTTTGGAATTCTTAAGCCTTCTAAATAATTTCCAGTTCATGGTATTTATAGACTAACTTGCATTGTTATAGGCATTTCATATGTGTTTATCTCTCTTATCTTGATAAGCTTCTTGATGATAAATGGTGTAAAGAATTAAACGTCCTTTGACTCTAATCCCTCTTCCCTCTCCCTCCATCCAGAAAAAGAGGAGCATACTGTGCAACTCATTATATTATTATAATAAAATCACAGGCTCACAGAACTTTAGAAGTAGAAAGGACTTGAATCCATGAAGGAATTCTTTTCGTAAGATGAGGAACCTCATCTAGCATCACCTGCTAGGGTTACTATGACGTCTAAATTATGGACACTGTCAATGACCACACACACACACACACACACCACCACCACCACCACCCACCACACACACACACAAACACACACACACACACACACACAGATGTACTCTGAAATCAAATGGGCACTGTCTACTATGACAGAATTAGACGGGGCAGAATTCTGAGGCAGCCTCTGATTAGCCGAAGGGAGACCTAAAACATCTTTTCCCACCTGCCAAAGAATGAACTCATGAGCTGTCTGAACGCTGTTCTTGTTTATCGTTTTTGCCTTATGCATGCAAAGGGAGAGCAGCAAGGTTTGGCTAGCCCTAAAGTTTCTGCCAATAAGCCATGAAAATGAGTTTCCTAGTTCTAACTGTAAAGCAGTGTTGATAAATTCTTAATCCCATCAGTCCCATGCAAGGAGAAAGTCTATGCATAGTTTTATACCTTTTATGCTTATCTACTATCATCATAAAATGTAAATAGGACTAAGCATTCAGGCCAGGATGTTTCACCAAAGAACTAGCTGGAGGAGGGTGAGTGGGTGAACACCAGAAACAGGGCCCAAATCTTGGTTCTGATCCACAAATAAACCCAAATGGGACCAGGAGATTGGAATAAATCGAACCCTGTGCTTTCTCTGCTGCCTTGTAAAACACATGAAATTAGAAGGACTAGGACTTGACGAGTCACCTACAAACCTCAGAGTCCTATGGCTGACAGTTGGAAGTGCCTTAGGCAAATGGGAAGGACTTCGAAACTCTTGAGTTCAGTGGTCAGGCAGTTGCTTCAGAATTCTGCTGTGATACATCCCTGAAAAATCACTTTCTTCCTCTTATCAGCATCCATTGGACTATAGACTGATCAACAACCATGTGTTATTGATCTCTGCACTCAACTGCTAGCAAAGGACTTGGCCTGTAGTAAGTGCCCAAAAGGTACTTATTGAACTGATGTGAAAGTGAACAGAGTAGCCAGTAGGCAGGCTACTGACCTGGCAGGAACCACCAATTTGAAACCACCTTCCTGAAACCACCTTCCTACTATCCACCAATAACCACCTCTCCTATTCCTTTTCCACAACCCCAGAGATTAGGAGGTTGCCCTGACGACAGAACGAGCCCTGATGACAGAATGATCCCTGATCGGCTCTCCTCCACTTAGCAAACTGACATTTGTTTACAGATGAGCCCAGGTTAGGCAATGCTCCCTCTTTTCTCAAATTATCAAGCATCACAACGCAGCCCGAATCCAGAGTAAAATGAGCACGGATGTTCCGCCTGAAGGCCTTCCACAAGCTACAGGAGGAATATCAGTTATATGCTCTATTTGTTTTCATAGCCCAGGGGAAACCTCAACAGACACCAACGCATCTTTAATCTCCTTTCCATTTCCTGTGGGGGGAGGGGCAGGCAAACTCTCCCTCCACAGACTTTCTAATTCAAGCATATCCACTCACACCCAGCTATAAGAGCCAGCAGAAAGCACAGGAATCAGAAGCAGGCCAGGGGAGTCTTTTTCCCAGCAGGGCGTGGCGTTAGAGTAACATAAATACAATGTCCCGCTGGGGAAACTTTCTCCTTATCCCTTCAGTTCTTTGGGCTGGTCACATAATTCAAATGATATATGGCAGATTAACAGGAGAAAATCAAGTTTTAATACATGGGCATGAGGAATTCACATGAGCTTGAAAATTCTAAAGACAGTGAGGCAAAATGAGGTACACATATATTAATATGTCATTTCAGACTAGGGCTGAGGGAGGGAGGCAATTCACAGGTAGATGAGAAAGAGCAGATGTTTAATAAATTCTTGTGAGGCCACCCACAAACAATGAGAGCAGGGACAGATTTTTGCTTGGATCCTCCCAGTCTGCCACACTTCATTCATATGTGCCCAGGGGGATATGCTAAAGTTCCCTTCCCGAGCAGGTTCCCTGCGCCCCCCTCCCCCCAAATATTCTGCATTGCCAGGGAGCACGTGCTGGGGAGGCTCATGCCTGAACCCCCACAACAAAACCTTCAAAACAGTTTTGAATTGATTTGCTTCTACATCTATCCAAACATGGGCTATTTCTTCTTTCATAACGGTCCATTATAATGACTGCTAGAATAGTTTGCCTCTTTGTCAATTTATGTTTCTCAGACGAAGTTTACCTCTAGCATTTATTGAATTGTAGAGCTGCAAGAGCCCTGTCAAGGGTACTAGAGAAATAATATTACTAAGTATCTTTTTAGTTACAGAACACTTAAGCTAAAGGTATAATGTGTTAATGCCTAGTCTTTCTATAAAGCATCTTATGTTCTAAAGAATGTTCAAACAAATGGAATAGTAGCTGTACCTATGATTTATTTGTTAGCATTTCCTGAGATTGATTTTTACTTAAAGTAGATGATATTTAGAAAGGGAAATATGTTTTAAGAAAGAGCAGATATTTATCACCCAACGTAGAGTCTGCTATATTTGGGCTTTGGGAAAAATTGTTCATTTTTCTAGGAAACCATTTCATAAACCAATTTTTAGACAAGAGGAAGCATTTTCTGATTACACTTTGTGGCAGGCACTAATCTCTGATGGGATAAGCTTTACAAGTACTTTATTGACCTAGCTTTTAAACACACACTCAGCATGAATCCTTCCCACTATTGTAGTGCTCTTGAAAGAACAATAATGTGTTGAATGCATTAAGAAACAATAAATGTTATACAAACTAGTCAATCAAAAAGTACAAATGGGCCTTGCTAAGGGGCAATGGTTGGTCTAGAGAGGGTCAGTCTACACGATTAGTCCCGCACAGATGTCAGCACGGTTGCAGCCAGCTAGACTGAAAGTGAATCAAGTCTCTCTTCTGTGATTCTAGACAACACAACATCCTTGCCCATGGGCGTCTCTCATTACATGTTGCTTAGCACCATGGTCTTTGTGGGTGGTGAAATACAAACCATCACCATTGGAACACACACGCTTTTCATAACACCAAGTGTCTTTCCCTGCACTCTGTGTCTCCCTCATGAGGGTGAGACTAGGAGGTGGTGAGTGAGGCCGTGGGAACAAAGTTTAAGAGGGTCCCCAAAAACTCAGTTATCAAGACAAATAACGTTTTAATGCATTATTTAAAAAATAAATAAAAGTAAATGCAAACAAATGTGTGACGAATATCAGAATTTTAAATAACAAGTTCCAACCTGTACTTACTCAACCATTCCTCATTTCTTCCTACCCTAACCTTGACCCTTAAATTCCAATAAAATCTTATTTATGAAAACAAGGGCCAGCCCATGGGCTATGGTTTGCCAAGTTGATTGTTTAAAATTTACTGAAATAAAAAATTGTCTTGATTACTGAGTGCTTTGGTACCTCTTTACATTTTACTCACAGTCAAGTTCTAGCTCTGTTCTCCTACTAAATACTATGAGAGCAGAAAACAGGTGTTATTTATCTTTGGTATGCAACAAGCACTCATTAAATGTTTAGAAGTAATTCTCAGGGTTATTACTTAAATTCACATTTCAAATCAGTTCCCTAATTGCTTTTTAACTAAAAAAATTTTCACTAAAACCATACTTTACTTGTTCTGTAAAGAAAATGAAAATGTAGCATGAATTACAAGTATGATCAGCATTTTTAATATGGATATTCTACTTTTAGCAATTTATCCTAAAAAAGTAATTCAGCTAAGCAAAAAAGATATAAGTATGAAAATGTTTATGGCAGCAAGCTAAGGGAACAGTTTAATATACTATGGTATGTATATAGGATGGAATCATGTATTAATTAAAGAAAATAATGTTTAAAAGAGTACATAAAAATTTGAGCCATTTTGTATGATAAAATAAAATAAAAATTAACAAAATACAAAGAAACATGTATACTATGAAAAATAAGCCAAGTATACAATTAGATATTAACATGCAAAAGAAACCTTTTTTGGATTATGAAATTATGTTTTCATAATTTTCAATACATTATGCTTTAATTTTGTTTTTAGTGTGCTTTTAAAATAATTTTGTTTATTTTTCTCAGTATGCACAGGTTAAGTCCAATACCTGCAATATATTTCCACCCTTTTTTAAAAATTTATTTTATTGTTTGAGAGAGAGATAGACAGAGAGACAGAGAGAGAGAGAGAAAGGGGGAGGGTCCAGAGCAGTCTCCATAGTTGTACGTCATTAGTTGAGACATGGTTTCATTCCACACAGGTGCATGTGGGGCTGCACAGGGAGGGAACTGGGCTGGGGCTGTCCAAGATGGAAGGTGAGAACTTTCGCCACGGGGCTAGCGGTTACCAGTTGCATGGCAATTCAGCATATGGGTTTGTACAGGTCAGGATCAGGATTCGATCTCCTGACCTGGAAGCTAGCTGCAACGCAAGCACTCAGCCTGCTGAGCCATCCCAGTGTCCTAGGAAAGCAATTGATTTTTGTATGTTAATCTTGAATGTATCCAAAACCTTGCTATAAATGGTTATTAGTTGTAGGAGTTGTATTTTGATTCTTCAGGATTTTCTATATAAACAAGCATGTCATCTGTGAACAAAGACAGTTTTTTTTCCTTCCTCCCAATCTGTACTCCTTTTGTAGCCTTAAAAAAATCATATTAACTAGGACTTCAAGTACCGTATTTTCCGGCGTATTAGACGACCGGGCGTATAAGACGACCCCCTAATTTTACAGTTAAAACATAGGTTTAGGCCTATATTCACTGTATAAGACTACCCCCCACTTCCGAGGCAACACCAGTTCTTTTTTTAATTAAATTTTTAATGAATGACATTTTTCGAACATACCGTAATATACCGTACATTGATACGATAAATGGAAGGTCTCTTCACAA
>PVKE010013210.1:0-36929 GCA_004027555.1 Craseonycteris thonglongyai | reverse complement strand
GGAACTGATACTGAGTGATGGGCACATAATACGATGCATGAATGATGTGAGGTGGACTTGTACATCTGTAAACTGTCTAATTGTTACCAACCAAATGTAACCTCATCAAATTTAACAAATTAAAAAAAAAAAAAAATATCAATAGTGCTAAGGTTGAGAAACCGTGGGTTAGGAAAACATTTTTTAAATACAACATCAAAGTCAAGGTCCATAAAAGAAAAGAATAAATTGGACATGAACAAAATTAAAATCTTTCGCTCTTTAAAAGGCTATTACAAAGATGTGAATGTACAAGCCTTAGACGTGGAGAAAAATACTTGTGGAAAACATATGTGCTTATTTGGGAAAGCAAAGCTAAATGATAAAGCCCAGAAAGAATGCTTTAACAGTATTCATCATAGAGAAATACAAACTATACACAGTATGACAGTACTACACATCTACTACAATGGCTAAAATTAAAAAGACTGACCAATGCAAATGCTAGCAAGGAGGAATTAGAATGCTCATACACTGCTAGTGGGAATTAAAAATGGTATAACTACTTTGGAAACACAAAAACTCATACATAAATATTCATAGGAGCCTTATTTGTAATAGCCTCACACTGGAAATGACTCAGGTGTCAAGAGTCAGGTAAATTAACAAACTTTTATTGCCATTTAGTGGCAATATAAAGGGATGAACTCTTGATACATAGGACAACACAGATAACCTCAAAATTATAACAGTGCATGAAAGATGCCCCTGACTCCAAAAATTAATAAATATTGAATGATTCTACTTACATAAAATTTTGGAAAATGCAAGCTATTTTATAGTGACAGAAATTCTTGGGTGGTGAACACAGATTGTAACACATAGACAAAGTACTATAGAACTGTACACCTGGAACCTATGTCATTTTTATTAACCAATGTCACCCCAATAAATTTAATAATAAAAAAAAAGAAATTAATGGGATTCCCTCATGTAAGAAAAATAACCCATTTATAATGGTTGTATGTATTGTGTTGGACTGAACTGATGGAAGAAGAGAATCACAGGACTGCTGAGTGAAATGGACGAGAACAAGGTTTTTGGAGTAGGAAAATTCTAATCAAAATAATTTTTTTTTTTTGCTATTGAGTTGTTGGGAGTTCTCTATATAAATTTATTTGGATATTAACCCTTTACCAGATAGAAAACTCTAAATGGTTTCAAGAAAAAGTTAATAACTAGCCTCAGGAATCAGATAGCCAGCCTTCGACTTAGGTTGTTACTCTGGGTCTACACATTTCTAGACTTTACCTGCAACCTCACAAATAATATCAAAACATCCTGAGTTTCCTTTGCAGGGCAAGGCTTTGCCCTGTTTCATGAAGAAAGACCAATGTGTCAGTTTAGAAATTCAAGTCTATCCCCTCTTCCTTTTTTAATTGCCATAGAGAGTCAAATTCACAAAGTTGAGTAAATAAATATCTTCTGTGATTTACTGGAGAGAGCTCAAATTCATTAGAAATTAAAGAGGACAATCTCAGAACTTCTCTATTTTTTAACAATTTACATGAAAGTGTATGCATACCTGTACAAATCATGTGAAAAGAACAGTACACTGACTTTTTTCTTTTCTTTCTTTTTTTGTATACTGACCTTTTAACCATCTTCCCTTTCCTAAGGTTTTCAGATATCAAAGCTCTTTCCTCCCCCATTAATGTTCTTCTAATACAACAGTTCCAGAGGACCTCACCCTCACAATGAATGGCCTTACATAATTTCAAATCAATGACAAAGAACAGAGAGTTCAACATTTCTGAACAGATACCTTGGCAGTGACATGTAAAACAGATCAACCATAAAATATATTTTCTTTTTACTTCTACTAAAACTTTGAAAGATTGCCTCAATATTAAATACTGCCTTAAATAAAGCATGCTGTTAATATATCAAACCACCAAAACTCTGATAAAGTTATTTAAGTTAAAAATACAAATCTTAGCTTATTTTCCCATAATTCACCAATTAAAATTACTGTTAAAATGTCATCAACAGGTTCATGTTTAAGGTTGTCACACTTGGTCTCAAGCAGAAATCTTCATATTAAATAAGCAGCTTTTGTATTAAAGATCTTTATTTGATTTTTAAAAACTAATCTTATTTTAGAATAGATTTAGATCTACAGACAAATTATATATATATAGTACAAAGAACCATTTGATTGTTAAAATTAACCTCCCTGATCATGAAGGGGTTGCTATGAGCACACCATCATCCTTCCTGGGTCCCAGAGCCAATTTTACAAGGTAAGAAGGTGAGTCAAGTCTATCCTCTGGCTAGAATAACAGATACTTTGATCCAAGTTGGTTTCATCTAAATCCTCTGTCTCCTCTACAAGCTATCCAATTCTAAGATGTTATTACCAACAATTTTCCCATGAAAATTGGGAACGAAAGAAGGTGATTTTAAGGCTTTAGAAAAATGCAATTCATTTAATTATTTCCTTTTCATAAACAAAAGACATATATTATACCCTGGATCTAGCTTAAGAAAACTTTAACTCTTAAGATAGTTTCAGAAAACATTACCTCAAAATTTCCTAGAAGACTAAGACTTGTTATAGGTGGAGCACTAGAACTCAGAAATGGTTTTGCATGAATATCTGGATCATCTTCAATGTTTAAACAAGGCTGAGGACTAATAAAAAAGAAATCAGTAAATGGACATATTAACCACAATATTTTCTAATTTTCTTTTGCACTAAATTAAATTAAAATAATCTGATCAATTGTATTTAAACTACAATAAAAAAAATCAATCTAACCAAATTTTAAAATATAAAATATGTAGTTAAAAATTACTAGTTAGATTTTATAATCATTGTTATAATATTTGATTAAGAATAATATATATAACATCCTAGAATGTTTCAAGTGGAAATTTAGATCATATCACATAGTGGCATCTATTGGAAACATATAATAATGCAATCTTTAATATCAATCTTCGTTTTCAGTTAAAAATGAGAATACAAAGGCAAAATTATGTAACTAAAGAATATGAGAGTATGTCAACATGGAACAAATTGCCATGGATTTTTGCAAAGCAGTGTAAAGCAAAAGAGGAAGTGAATGATCAGAAATATACAAACCCAATTAAATGTTAAAACTAATATATGTGCTTATTATTATGACCAATATATGGTATCTACTCTTTGTAATTTCTCTCTAACTCATCCTTAATAACTGTGTGTGTGTGTGTGTATGATATCACATTGAAAACGTAACCAACTGAAAAATAAGATTCCTGTGAAATTTTTTGACTGTTAGAGCCAGTATTATTTATTGTGAAAGGTCCAAATTTTGTGTAATACTGTTTCATAGCACAAATAAATTTTAATACCTTCTAGGTGCTAAGCTCTTCAGATGCAGCAATGAAGAATCCAGATCAAAGCAACCTGATTGTGTTTTTCTTTGAGGAACCTAAGGTCAAAAATAATCATTTTTGATGTTTATAAAGACAATAATTTTTTCTTGAATTGACAGAATACTTTTCAAATGAAAGCTAAGCATAGCTTAAAAATAATAAGCATGCTCTTTATTACATATTATTTTTATGCTCTTATTTTAGTAACTAGTATGAAAAAAACAGGTGATTAATAAAAGCACCTTTATTAGGTTTTGATTTTTTTTAAGAACAATCAGTTTTGTTTTTTTCTCTAAAACCAAATCCTACATGGAATCCCAATATATAATAAGACTTTTTTACTTTATGTACTTCTGCATTTGGGGGGAAGGGTAGGGGAAAGAAAAGACTTATTGCTTTAAAATAAAACAGGAAAAAGAATAAAATGGTGTTGGGAGCCTGGGGTCCTGCCAGCTGTGTTGCTACTTTGCTCATCTCCACCACCCTGCACATTTCCAAGAACCCTGGTGCTTCATAGACAGTCAGTTTGAGAAATACTATACTCTGGAGTTTGAAGCACCATTGTAAACCAGATTACATTTGAGATAAACCACCAGCTAGCTCAGTCTCCTAAAAGTGGAACACCCAAGTATAAGTTAAAGGTAAAATCATATACAACATTCAAAGAAGACAGATCTGTTTCTAGAATTAATAATATGTATAAGTATCTGAGTGATTAGTCTATGCAGTGACTAAGAAAAAACAGATCATATTGAAAGTCTAAACAACCTCAATATTTTCTGAGGGTTGTATAAGTGCACTATGCAATTTTTTGTAGTCAGTACTTAATGTGAAATTTTCAATCTGAACTCATTCTTTAATTCTGGAAAGTTCTCTACCTCTATTTCTTTTAATATTGCGTTCTCCTTATTCCCCCAAGTACTTCTTTTGGAATTTCTACTAGACTTACATTGAGCATCTCATTTTATTCTCCATGGATCTTTCATATTTTGCCATCTCTCTTCCTCTCTGTGCTTCATTCTAGGTGCTTTCTTAATATCTGTCCAGTCCATTCACTAAATCTCTATTCAGCTGATTCTAGTTTACTGTTTAATCCATCTGCACGTATATGTACACGTGGTATATACACTTCAATTATGGTATTTTTCATATACAGAATTTCTATTTAGTTCTTTTTCAAATCCACATGTTCTTTCATCTTAAGCCTGTTTTTACCTTCATTTATCTCTTGGAACATTTTAAACAAATTTTTTTTTTACTCTCTTTCAGATTGCCCTGATAGCAGGATTCCTAAATGTGAATTCTCCCACTTCTTGCTCTGGCTGATTTTTTTAAGGTGCTTTATAATCTTTTTCCCTCTAAGGTCATCTTTATCAAGAGTTTCTTTCCAAGAAAATATGTCCTTGGCTATAGATGTGGGATAGTTTCATGTTTCCTTTGCTGGCACTCAAATGAATTTCACTGGTTCCAATTTAGTTTTATGGTTATTTTATAGGTAGATATTTCTGAATCTCATAGATAGCACAAAACCGTAAGTGGCTTAAGTTCAGGTCAAAATTCTTTTAAGGGCTTCTTTTCCCATTCACTATACATCTCTCAGTTGCACCTTTAAGTGAACAGGTGAATATTTTCCTCCTCTTTCATCTCTAGAAGAGTAGTCCACCCCCGTTTGCAGTTTCATGAAGAGATTAGTTTTAGGACCCAGCTATGATTGGTGCAGACCTGTGGCCTTGATTCCTATCCTAGCAGGAACATTAAACCCTAGCACTATCTTCGGTTCAGATATCCTAGAGGGCCATAATTTGCCCAAGTTAGTATCAATACCTTTATCTTTCTTTCCCCTATACTACATTGTGTATTTACAAGTTGTGTTATATTTTATCCATGATTTCTGTGTTTGGAAAGGAGGAGGGGGTCCTCCTCTATCAACTCAGTCCACCATATTGAATAGAGTCTAGTACTTTTTATACCAGAATGATACAGATAAATGATTTGCAAACATTTTAGATATCATGAGATGAGAAAAATTCTTACAGGACTTGAAAGAAGAGGCAATCCAGTTCGAGGATGAAAGGCTCTGGTTGAAGTTCCATCCAAAGAATGAAAATTATGTTTCCGCCAGACATTTGAATGTTTCAGTGGTATAGTCCTCTGCCAAGAAAAGAATTAGATTTTAATGCTAATATTTTTTGGTCTTTCACTTATGTCTAATATGTCCCAAGGTATTACATCCTCAGTGGTGAAACTAATGATCTATTTATTATATTGCTATATTATATTATATATACACACTTTATCAGAAAACAGTGTCTAAGAGTTTTTTCTTAAGATGCTGAATAAACTCAAATATTCTTTAAAAAGTACATTCAAATGCCTTTTTAACATATGATCATATTTATAAATACTCAACCTTGCATCTAGTAAGCTAATATTTGATTCTTTTAATTTGTGGGGGGGCTTGGGGGGGGAAGAACTACTCACTGTTTCAAGTAGAAAAACAGTGTAATATTCTAAAATATTCTAAAATACAAAACTGTCAATATCAAGAAGCATTCTCAGACGACACAATTTGGTGGAACATTATACAGAAATATGATAAATATGAATTTAAAACTATTATGTAATGCAGTCATAGTACCTTTTTAAAGATTTTTATTGTTTTTGACAAAAAGAGAGACAGAGAAAAGGAGGAAGGCCCAAAGCAGTCTCCATAATTGCACACCACTGGTTTTCTACATAGTTTCACTCACAGGTGGGCGTGGTGCTGTGTAGGGCAGGAGCAGGACCAGGGCCTTCCCACATGGAGCTCCCTTTGGTGAGAGCTGAACTGAGGGCACACCCCAGTACAGCACATGGATCTGCATGGGCAGGGCCAGGATTTGATCCTTGGAACCTGGGGCTGCAAGACGAGTGCTCAACCTGCTGAGCCATCCCAGCATCCCCCACAGTACTTTTTTTTTTTTTAATTGACACAGGGAATAGGCAAATTCTTAAGAGTTTAAATAAGTTTATACCCAGAACTCAGAAATTCATAAAAATACATGAATACAAATCAGAACAGACTAATTTGGGTTCTGGCTCTACAACTTACTAGCTTTATGTCCTTGGGCAAGTTTCTTAACCTCTCCAGACCTAGGGTCCTCATTTGTAAACTGAAGTTAATAATAGAAGCTAGCACCTCATAGTGTAGTAGAAGGATTAAGTAAGCCAAGATGCATAAAATATTCAGAAGAGTGCCTGGGAATATAGTAAACGGCTGTATGACTAAATTTATAACAAATGCATTAAAAAAAAGAACCTTAGTGGCTCAAAAAGTACCATGGCCAGACTACATGTCCCTATTTGGTATCAAAAAAGATCCTGAAAGGCTGATAATATTCTTAAAGTCAGAGTCGTTTTTATGTCAATTATTTTAAGAAATTAGAAACTATCATCTGATTAACCCATATGTTAAAGAGTTGAGATCTTCTGTTAAAAAGTATAAATTGTAAGGCACAATTTTAAAACACTAATGTCCAATGAAATCAATCTGAGTGTAAAGAAGATAAACCAAGTTCATTCAAATTTGAATTAAGGCAGTTTAGTAGTAGTAAGTAGTCTGAGGAAGCCAGGATAGCTCAGCAGGTTAAATACTTGCTTTGCAGCCCCTGGGACTGGGGATCAAATCCTGGCCCATATGCTGAATTGGGGTGTGCTTTCCATGGGAGAGGCCTCCAGTTTGGTTTTCACCCCTGGTTCAGGCCCTGGCTTGAGGGGGCTTGCCTCCCATGGGTGAGGCCCCCAGTCCAGTTCCTGCCCTGCACGGCCCCTGCCCACTGTGTAAAACAAAATCATGTTGAAAATTGATGACATACAACTATGAAGACTGCTCTGGGGCCTCCCCCTTCTCTCTATCTCTCTGTCTCTGTCTCTCTCTGTTTCTGTCAAAAACAGTAACATAAACCTTAAAAAAGAAAAGAAAAAAATAGAAAAGTATTTATTATAAAAAAAGTAGTTTTCCATATAATTGTGATATAAATTTGTATTACTACTTAAAAGACAAACAAAGAAAATCTGAGCCTAACAATTTTCTAAGGTAAAAAATGCTTTGGTAGAAAGTTATATAAAACGGCAATAATTTAAAATATCTTTTACTTATATAGTATATTAAAGGCTTACAAAATATTTTAAAATCAATTATTTGTGACCACAATTAAATAACTGATTTTCATTACTTAAATTAGTATCCTGAGATGGGCAAAAGAGATTTGTCATTCTTATTTTAAAATTGAGGAGACTAAGAATTTTAGAAGTTAAGTGACTTATTCAGTTTCCCTCATGGACTAAATTGTGAAGTCAGAATTGGAAACCAGGCATTTTGACCTATTGATACCACTAGAGATATTATTAAAAATCCTTAGCTGAGTAGTGGCATAAAACAATGAGCACACTGTCATTGTGTGGCACTCTGCCAGAATGACTAATGAACACCATATTTAAGTTAAAATGAGTTTTATTTCTAAGTCCTATTTACTCTCCCATCAATTGCTCATACTATTGAGATAAACAAAAAAGGGCAACAGGAATTATTTATCTAGCATTTGCTCTTGAGTGGGTGAGTTATTTGCAAGGATGTTAATACTAGTTCCATAGCAGGTTTATTACATTAGATTGTGTGTTCTATCGATAAATGGGCACCTTGAGACTTTATAACTAGATCTCCTGTAATCAAAATTCAAATTGTAACAGATGCCCAAGAATTATATGTAAAATATTAGGTATTACCTACCAACACTTCTGCATTTTTCAGTTTTTCACATGTAGACAAACAGTCCTTTATACTCTTTCGTTGAAAACAATTTTGAGATTTTTCATCAGTTGGATCTTCTTTCTTATCCTGTTCATTTTTTAATTGGTCTGGGTTTTTGCATTTGAAGCCTTCATTATCTTTATAGAGATAATTTTCTATACTATTAAGTTGCATATTTTGCTTACTAGTCATAGGTCTTTTTGAGTCTTTATTTGAGCACTTCTTTTCAAGTCTGTTCAAACATCCAGACATTTCCAACATAGTAACTTTTATCTTTGAATCATTTTTGTTTGAATTATCAACTTGGTGACTGTTAAAAGATTCTGGATTACAATTCTCGTTTTTTATTGTTTTTTCCTTATAGTTATTTGTGCAAATCTGTTTGTCAATACTGTTGCAACTGAAACACTGTTTATCAATTCCATTGCTAATTTCTTGTTCCTTACATTGACACTCAGAAAGTGTATTTTCCAATCTGATTGCCAAATCTAAGTTATTTTCTTTGCAATGAGACATAGTTGAGAAAGCCAATAAACTAGTGGCTTTGTTCTGTGTCCCTTGAAATGTACTCTGGATGACTTCACTGGGATTGTCCTGATACAGATGTCTTCTTATTTGAGGTTTCAAAGAGGACTTGATTTTACTATTGCATTTAAAAGAACTAAAAGACTTAGTAGGTATTAAATTTTCCCCTTCGCTAAAGCCTTCTAACAAGGAAAATTTTGTATTAGAAATGGAATCAGAGGCATCATTCCTGTTTTTCTTCAATAAATTTTTGTCTTCGTATGAACTTCTAAACACTTTAGAAGGAACAGAACTGGAGTTGTGCATGTTGAATGATTGCCGGGGCGTAAGTGAAGCTGTCGGATCAATATGCTCCAAGTGCTGAGCAATCCTTGTAATAACATCTTGTCGCTCCTGGAGTAAAGAGCCTATTAAAGGATTAGTCTCACCAACAGACTGATGAGAATAAAGATCATTAGAAGTGCAAGTTTCACTTTGAAGAGTTTCTAGTTTTGCTTGAATTTTCCCCTCACTGGTGTCTTCTAAAGAGGTAAACACTGGACTACCAAAAGAAATGGAGAAAGTTTCTTTATATTTTCTCACATTTTCATTTTCTTGTGAAACCCGGAGAAGTTTTGAATTAAGTGAAGTAGATTCTTGTGTATTAAATGCATGTCCAGAAACATGTGAACTATTTGGATTACAATGAATCAAATGCTGAGCAATTCTTGCAATAACATCTTGTCGCTCCTGAATTAAAGAGCCTATTAAAGGATTAGTCTCACCACCTGATGGCCTGGAACTCTGGTGGCCAGAGACATTGGAATCAATCATTGAAAATGATTTTAAAGTTCTCACTGATGTTTCATGTGACTTTTTATCTCCTATTCCATGAAAGCCCAGAACACTGGCTTGACACGTTTCATAGTCAGATTTATTGCCAGTGCCTGGATACAATTTGCCATTTTTGACAGCTGCAGTATATTCCGGAGTTGTACAATTTTTGGGGTGTAGTATGCTTTCGGGTGCCATTGTCCAAGTTTGTTTGCTACACAGATGTTGTGAACCACTTGTACTACATTGTTCTCCTTCATTAGAAATGCGGTACTGATGGGTTTTACGTTCAGGTTCTTGAATTCTTTTCTCATAAAGGCCAATATTAGTGTGAATACTACAGGTCAGAACTGGGTAATTAGATTGTCTGGGCAAGGACTGAACACTGACTTTCAAGGCCACATTGTGAGAAACACTGGGAACAGGAAACACATGTTCAATTGGAGTCTGTGAAAAATTCCACTGTAGGTCAACATCAGCAGCACTGATTCTAGAATCACACACAAAAAATATGGAATCAATGGGTTAGTAAAATACATATCATTACTGTATATTATTTAAACATTTTTGTCATCTAATTGCCTTTGTTGCATTAATTACTATTGAGGTTTGACTTCTAGCTACTTTACCATGCATGTCATTATCATAAACCAACATAAGAAGTATGGTAGATCATGCTTAGAATGGAGATGATCTTCTTTTTAAGAATACCAAACCACTTAAGCATTAAAGTGCAGGAATATTATAATTTAAAATTATCTGTCAAAACAGAAGAAGGACTTTGTATATACCACTAAATAGATGGGTTCAGCTCATTCTGTTGTGAAAGGTGATTAAGAGATATTTTCCATCTCATGGACACCTAGCCTGCATGCTTATAGTTCTCAAAATATTACAAATTATGTAAATCTACCATTATGGACGTTAAGCTGCCCAGAAAGTTGTTCTACTTTATTTAAATTTATTTATTTATTTATTTTTGACAGAGAGAGAGAGAGAGAGCGAGAGAGAGAGAGAGAGAGAGAGCGAGAGAGAGAGAGAGAGAGAGAGAGAGAGAGAGAGAAAGAGATACAGAGACAGAGAGAGAACTGAACTGGGGGAGCTCCCTGTTCAGCATACGGTTCCGCACGGGCCGGGGCCGGGATTCAATCCTTGGTCCCCGGCGCTGCAAAGTGAGCGCTTAACCCACTGAGCCATCCCAGCTTCCCCTCTACTTTATTTATAACAGCAGCCCTGAGTCCATTGTTGGTTCTCAAAAGTAAGCTTAAAAGTTCTCTGAAAACTATTCCACACAAAATTTAATCCAAGAAACAAAGTTCACACTTATTCACATCTACATTTCTCTAATTTGTTTTGAGAAAAACATCAGTAAATTTTATCCACTTATATTTAGAAATGAAAGACATAACTGAATGATATATTTTATCTTTTAAATAGCTAAACCATATAGTTGAATACACACTGTAT
This sequence comes from Craseonycteris thonglongyai, assembly GCA_004027555.1. Taxonomy (NCBI): domain Eukaryota; kingdom Metazoa; phylum Chordata; class Mammalia; order Chiroptera; family Craseonycteridae; genus Craseonycteris; species Craseonycteris thonglongyai. The sequence continues at coordinate 25,933 of PVKE010013210.1, read as the reverse complement.
CTGTGTGTTTTTTTAGTTTGTTTGTTTTGCTCTATACATACCTATAAAGAATGTTTCGTGGAATAGCACCATGAGAAACACTCAGCCAAGCACTTAATTGAGAAAAAAACACAAATGAACGAACAGCCAATAGAAGAGTCTTCTCTTCAACAAATCGATCGCCACTCCTAAGGGAAGTAAAAAAGCATCATCTAAATGTCAGCAAGCACAAAATGACTGAATTTTAGAAAAATAGAAGCTGAAATAAACATATCACTCAGGTTGCATGTTTTCAAGAGCATAAGAGTGAATTTGCTGGTGTCACTTGAAGTCACATTAGTACTAAATATCTAAATTTTACTAAATAAATAGAGGAATTCAAAGATAGGATGTACTATAGAAAGTAGTGGAAAACATGATTTACCAAGAACAACTTCAAACTCAGTCAATTCTTCAACTTACTGTCGAGGAACTGGCTCCAGTATCCATCTTTCTAACAATAACGCATCCTGTTTGATTGCAGGATCATTTAGATCAATTCCTTCTGTTGTGGGCCCATCATCACTATAGCAGCAGTCTGGCAGTAGCATCACTTCCACCATGATTGGAAGGTTGTTCTTCCACAACAACGTGACCTCGGACCTGGTTCGTCTGGCTTGGCGACACTTAGAGAAGTGAATATAAGCAAAATGTCTTAATAACCCACACAATTTTAGATTAAATTTGAAAATTATAACTGTAAAGTATACATCTATATGAGAAATGAGTTATCAATTGTAGAACTTGTTTAGACTTGTCTACTTAGCTTTCCTCATTAAATAATGAATTAACACTACTGAGCTCTAGAGTGCAAGGATTAGTACTGAGCAATAGGTATGGTCCAAATTGTCTTGGGAATGGGAGGATATCTTTGCTCTATCATGTAGGAAAAGAGCTGCTATATACAATGTCTGATCGGCCTTGAGGTGCCCCAGCCATACCTAGTCTGTTAATTATATCAGCACTACAGAAGACAGACTCATTCTATGTGAAGACCAAAATATTAAAAACTAATTTTCATTAAATGTTCAAAATATACAAGATTATAAAACTTTAAAATTTTGGACTACATTTAAGAAACTGGGAGAAATAGCCTATAGCAAATAATCCACTACTTACCCAAATAAATATTTTCAACATTACACAAAAACATTAATATGATAGCAAAAAGTATCCTTCCATTAAAAAAGAAAAAAGGAATGTAAGAGGAAAATTGGTCAATGTGGAGAAATAATCATTAACATCAATCTAATAAACAAACAAGAATAGGTAGAAGTGATACCCTAAAATTAAAGAAAGCTGAATCACAGTAGCAAACATAATCTTAAATCTGATGTGTGAGAAGCCAGGTATAAAATTGGCTGCCCACCTGTCTGCTGATCAGTGATGTTACCTACTGTGCCTTCAAGAACCTGTTTAAGAGTCAAGGTTATTGGCTATGGACCAGGATTAGGATTTTTCTTTATGGTTGTGACCAATTTTATATTTAAATGTGACTATTATAATTGTGATGTAACAAATGTGACAAAATTCATAGTTTATATAGGTTATATAACAAAAGTAAAAAGCATTCAACACATAATTCTTACCTGGGCTAGCTTGTCACTGCATTCATGTTTGATAGTTACTGGGTAACAGGACTGCGCTGGAGGGCAATGGAAACTTTCTGAGCGACCTTTTACAGAACATTCAGGTGTTCGTCCTTCTGTTATTAACAAGGCCAAAGAGACCAAGAACTCCTCTGCATCGTATTCAAAATATTCATCTAGAGTATCTGGTATAAAAGAAAAGATGAGCCATCACTTTAATGTACTCTTCATAAGAACACATCTTTTAAACCTAAAATAACTACTGTCACATTCTATATTCAAGTATATTAACTAACAAAGAGTGAAGAGATTAAAAATGAGGCCATTTAAATACAGTAACTCTTGATTTACAAGGTACACAGAGTCAGGAGATGGTGAATAAATTAACATTCCAGTTAAGACAAAGCTGTTTAAAATTGTGGCATAAAATCCTTTTTATGTAAACTTTAGTTAAAATACCTAAGATTTAGGAATATCTTTTTAATACTACAGATAATTATGTTTTGGGATGTCAAGTACAATAGTTTTTGGACACAAAACTTCACCAATACCCAAAGGTTAAAATGATTCATTTTCATGTCTTATATTTTTAGCTAAGATGTTTTATTATTATTGTTAAATATTAGAAAAAGATGCAGATCCAAATGCATGTTTCTCTCCTTTTCTCCCATCTCCCTTAACTAATTCCTTGTTCTCACAGCCTTAATTCTGTGATGTGGACATTCATAGCCATGGGGTCCTTCTCTGCTTTTCCTATATAGTAATAGTAGTTTCAGAGGGAGAAATGCTGTAATTACTCAGCAGGAGACGCAGGCCCAAATTGCACAAATATGAAGTATGATTTTTTTGGTTAATATGCAGTTCCAAACAATCCAATCTGCAGATATTTTCACTCATTTGTAGTAATTTTTAAATTTCTCACAAGTGCTCTAATTTTTTTCAGCACAGTTAATCTTCAAAATTGTCAACCTTATATTTGATGCCTCATACCTCCTCCACCAACCGAGAACTGACTCTGGATGGTGAGCACATAATGCAACACATAGACTACGTAATGTAGAATTGTACACCTGGAACCTATGTAGTTTTTACCAACCAATGTCACCCCAATAAATTTAACAAAAATAATGTGTCAACCCGACACACAGGTTGAATACGCATGCCCATGTACATGCATGCACACACACAAAGTTCAATTTGTTGTGCAACCTAATCAAGCAACACATATTTAAGTACCTACTATACTGTATTAGGTCACAGGGGGACACAGTGTCATATTGCACATAGTTTCTAGTCTCAAAAGGGTTTATAATTCAGATATCATATTAAAAACTGCATTTAATAAATTCCAAATAAATTCAGATAGTGCAAAATTTGGCAAGAGAGGTTGGTGTTGAGTAGAACCATGGCAGAGAAAGTGCAACTTGAGTGGGCAATTTGTAGAGCAAATATGGGAAAGGCAGGCCTGGAGCTAGACTGTGAATAGCCTTGAAAGGTATGATGAAGAATACCTATTTCTAGCTTCAAAAGGCTTATCCAGAAAAGGAGGAATCTTGAAAGCCAACTTTATTGAGCTGGTAAGACCATTCAGAAAAATTTCCCTAAAGTGACCATTTGTAACACATAAAATAAGAGCCTGCATTTAGTAACATTGTCAAGGCATTGCCAGTTTTAAGTACTTTCTATATTCATTCAATCTTCAGAATAGCTTTCAAAGGTGGGGACTAATACCATTACCTTACAGATAACTGAAGCATTTGAGAGGGTTAAGTAACCTGCACAAGATCACCCAGCTAAGAAGTAGCAAAGTTAGAATGGGAACCTACGGAATCTGGCTCTGAAATCTGGTTCCTAATCACCCCAGACACGCTTTCTTTCATTGTGGCTATAAAGTTTGCTTTTATGTACTTCATGTGTTTGTAAAAAAATAAATGGAAAGAACATATATTCAACATATATTTTAATATATTTTGGAATATTTATGGTATAGAATTAGTTTCCAGAAATAGGACCCTAATTTATAATAATGTGCTAACTGGGGGGAAAAAAGAGAGAGAGAGCAAGGTCTTAACTTTCAACTAATGCTTCTGGAACCAGTGAGGTCATAAATCAAGGGTCTCTTGTGGTCTCCTGGATCTCACTGAGTTAAATCATGGTGTAAAAAGATGTAAAAAGGATTCCATTCAGCCTGTTTCTCTGGTGGTTCTTCAGGTTTTCAGGGTTAGCTCAGGTTTGACATGGACGGCATGGCCTGATGTTAGCTCCCAGGGTATTTCTCTGAGCTCATCTGGTTTCCTCCCTCAGTTTGTGGGGGGGGTAATCCTGTAGCAGGGTGAAGAAGGGAGGGGCAACTAAAGGAGAAGGCTGCCCAGAATAGCTGTAAATAAGCAGGAAGGCGCCTCCCTGATCTCCTGTTACAATGAATAGGGGGAGCTGCAGGAGGTAGATATAATTAATGGTAATAAACTGAAACTGACAAGAAGGAAAACACTGCAAGCTAGTAGAAGCTGGTAAATGGTGGTAATGGGCAATGACTGACAAAGGATGAGAGACCCTCCTGTCAATTACTGGTAAGGATATACTACAGAAGGCGGGCTTTTTGGAGGAAGAGCTTTTGTTCAGAAGTGTTTGGAACCTGGCGGTGTTTGCAGTCTGCAGCAGGCAGGCAGCTAGGACCATCAAGAACAGCAGCTGACCAAGCCCTGCCCTGGGAGCAGCGGAAGGGCAGAGAAAGCCCTCTCCTTTCCGCTTGGGCCTTTGTGGACTTTACTTTTTGCTGCCTCGGAGATCTGCATGGAACATCATTCTGCAGCCTCCAGTCTTCTCCAAAGGATGGTATTGTTAGAAGGGAGAAGAGCTCCGGGTACAATCTAAAACAGGTCTGGGGTGGCAGCAGGGTTATTTCTCTTTGCATGCTGTTCGTAGCTCTGAAATAAAGGCTCCTCTCCTTTCTTCCACCCAACCTCCACTGTCTCGGGTAACGGCTCCTTGTAATAAATGCTTATTCTATGACTATGACCCAACTCCTGTGCCAGTCTACTGGCTGAGCAGCGCAGGCAGCAGGAACCTGGACACTGTTTCCCTCCAGTAACAATCCTGGAGAGCTAAGAATTGTGGCAGAGTGGTGGCAGCTCCTAATCGATGGAATGCTGAGTGATGCCAAGATAACAGCTACTCCATGTGAGTACCAAGGACAGCCCACAGCCTAAGTAACCTCATATTTATATACTACTACTTTTTAAAAAGGCTTATAGTGTTTCCACTGCTGAGAGAAAATTACAAGATCAGATTAGAAAAGGAGGAAGGCCATGAGGAAGAGAGTGTTGTTGTCTTTTTGGCCTACTAGGACTCCATGACTTGTTTGTTATCCCTATGCCTACAAAACTATATTTCATCTCCATAGCCCTAGCAGGGAATGGTTTACTTATGTGCTGAGAATCAAATGTAATGTGATTAAAACCAACCTGTTATGAAAAAGCCCTTTTGAATAATAAAACATCTGACTAAAATTTGGGTGCTTTGGGTCATTATCTCTTCTGATAGCAAACTTAAAAAAATAAAAAAATAAAAAAATCCAAAACCATGATCTGCAATCCTTTGGATGATTTACTGAACTTAGCCAGAATAGTGACTACTATATGAAAAATTTGAAACAAAGATTAGAAATACCAGTAGTTACCTATGTAGCTATTACATAAGCATTGCAAGGAACAGTATGAATTACACAATGGCATTATGAAACATAAAATACTATCTAAGTGCATGAGACTATGTGATGACAACCTTTAGGAATTTGTCAGGAAAACTTAATGAGTAATCTGAATTTTAATAAATGAGCCTACTAAATCCCAGTTGTCATTAGAAAAGATGCATAGTTAAAATTTTGATAATGTCACCCTCTAAAACACTAGAGAGCAGAATTTAAGGACTATGAATAGTAACTAGGAAATACCACACATCATGCTAAAGAAAATACAATAGATACAACTTGATATTTTCATACACAGCTGACTTCAGAAATAAGTTAAGATACTAGAGCCTTTAAAAACAATTTGCCTTTACAAAAACAGAAAGTGTTTCAAATCTAGATAAATATGGACTTTTAGGCTTACTTACTAGTTAACATATTTCAGAAGAGAAAGTATTTGATGTAAACCATAACATTGAAGAAAACAAAGGATGTTACAAATTTTCACAGGCTATGAAGGACAGACAGATTATTGGAGATTGGGAATTAATCAAAACACAGTTCTAGAGTTCCTCTCAAAACCCTCACTGAGGACAGTGCTTACACCAGTCTAACTGGCAGCCACGAATGGACTGTTTTTTAGTGGCAGCTCTTCTGGCTCTGGAGTTTGATGATTTTCATAAAGTTCCCCATCTATTCTGTCCAACAAAAGAAATAAACAACTTGGCCATTGGGAAAACTCTGAACAGTCAGAAAGATCCATAGATGTTTAATAAACTAACATGGGAAGCAAATTCTGCATCACCTGGGGTGTTCAAGGATAGACTGATAATGATAAACACCTGCCAGGGGTGTCCTTGAAGGGATTCAGACATGAAGTGGTGGCTGGATTAGACTTGCAAGGGTTCTTTCAACCCTGCGAGTCTGTGAATTTCTGCTCTTCTGTAGTAGCTCAGGAAAACACCCATGGGGAGAGGCCAGAACCACTAACCTCCTCCTTCAGAAGGCCTAACCAGGAACTTCTCTAAACCAATACACGTAACTGATTTAGAACAAAACCCAGGATAATGCAGTTACTTCAAAGCTCAATCTGAAGGGAATAGACTGCTATACCTGCTGTTCAGTTTACTGCTAAAGCCAGGTGAGGTAGTAGGAGATTCCATGCCCCTCATGACATGGAATAAAATGGCAAGATAAGCATGAGAACAACCTGGGCGACTGCTAGTAAAAAAGTTTCTCTAAAAATAATATCCTTTTGGAGGACAATCTAGAATATGAATCAAAATTCTCCCTCTATGAATTTATCCCAAGGAAATAATAGATTTAGCACACCAAGATGAATGTTAAAAGATATTTATTTAAATATTTATACCAGTTAAAAGAATTGAAATAAATTTAAATGTACAAAAGTATGGGACCACTTAAATACACTGTGGAAAGGTTATACCTAAAATAATGATATAGATCTATAGTACTTCTGATAAGTAAAGGTATGTACAATGTAAGTGAAAACAATGTTTCAGGGAAGCCAGGATGGCTCAGTGGGTTAAGCACTCACTTTGCAGCTCCAGGGATTGAGGATTGAATCCCAGCCCCAGCCTGTGCAGACCCATATGCTGAACTGGGGAATGCTGATCTGGGGTGTGCTTCCCATGCAGGAGGCCCCCAGTTCGGTTCTTGCCCCTGGTATGTCCCCTGCCTCAAGGGGGCAAGCCTCCCATGCAAGAAGCCCCAGGCCCAGTTAGTTTTGCCATGCTCAGTCCCGCCCACCTGTGTGGAACAAAACCATGTTGTAGGCTGATGACTTACTACTATATTTGATTCAAGGAATGCCATGAAGCATAAAATCTTCCCATCTTCAGAAATGAAATGATAGGATACGCAACATAACTGATAGCCAAAGAAAAGTAAAAATTAAAGTTCCTGTACAGATCTGAAAACAAAATTGGGGGAAGCCAGGATGGCTCAGGGGGTTAAGCGCTTGCCTTGCAGCCCCAGGGTCTGAGGATTGAATCCTGGCCCCAGCCCGTGAGGACTCACATACTGAACTGGCCCGCAGTTCAGTTCTTGCTGGGGTAAGCTTCCCATGTGGGAGGCCCCTGGTTTGGCCCCCAGCTCATTGGGGCGTGCCACCCATGTGGGAGGCCCTGTCCGGCTCACACCCTTCAAGGCACCCCTGACCACTTGTGTGGAATAAAACTGTCGAAAACTGATGATGTACAACTATGGAGACTGCTCTGGGCCCTACTCCTTCTCTCTCATTCTGTCAGAAACAATAAAAGAAATCTTAATAAAAAAAAAGAAAGAAAAAAAACCCAAAATTGACCTTTAACAACTATTTTGTAAGTGCAATAAGTAAAACATACACTGTAGAATTCAATTTTACTATTTTCACAAAGACAGCAGTAAGATCTAGTAAATTCAATCCTGGGCAAGTTCAGGCATGTTACTTAATTTCTTCATTTATAAAATGATAATGATAAGTGTTAGGGAAGAAAGGAACATCTCCCCTTCCCTCAGATTGGGCTTCTGTATACAGGGAGAGCTAGACTTTTCCACAAGCCTTCTCTCCCACCAGGGCATGTATTTAAGGTAAAACAGCTGATTTCTATTCACCCCTTTTATGAATTCTTCCACAAGTCTGGTGGGGTGGCAACCTGACTGGTTTGATTTTGGTAGTCAGTGGGCTATTTCCAGCCAAAAAACTTATTTACGTATATACCTTAAACCACACAAAATACACAAACAACTGTTTTTAGACACGGGACAACAGACAACAGACAATGCAGGACAGTGATCCCTGAGAGGGAAATAAACAGGTGATCCCTACAATTGCCCGACCGTACTGCCTGGGGTAAGTTTCCAGGCTCAAGTGCAGGAAAGGGGAAGCCAGACAGAGCCCAGCAGTCTCTCTGAATTGAGGCCAAAGGAATTACGGGGAAGGGAGGTCAAGGTAGCTAGAGTTGCGGGGCAGAGTATCAGACAGAAGAGAGAAGCACACAGAAAGAGAGAGAGAGAGAGAGAGAGAGAGAGAGAGAGAGAGAGAGAGAGATCCAGAAAAATAGAGAAGCAACAAAAGAAAAAAAATCTGTTAACTTAGATTTCTTTAAAAATAAGCAGAATGCTGTTTCATACACAGAAAAGCTAAAAAAACAAACAAACAAAAAAAACCCCCAAAAACCCATCACCAACAGACCTGTACTACCAAGAATGCTAAATGAAGACCATCTGTGAGAGGGAAAATATCATTTAGAAAGAGCAATGGAAATCATAAACATGTACGGTAGGCAAACATAAAATAATCTGTTCTTTGTTTTTAAATAGAATTGACTACTTAAAGGAAAAATAATATCAATGTACTGTGTGATTTATAATTTTAAAAGTAAAATAAATAGCATAAAAGTAAAATAATAGCATAAAGGATAAGGAGGGTAAAATGGAAGTGTATCATTGTAAGGTTCTTGCATAAAATACAAAGTGGTATAATACACTTGAAGGTAAACTGAGCCAAGTTAAAGATCATTATCACATACATACCTTACAGTGACTGGTAAAAAACAAAAATAACCAAAAATCCCACAAACCTAACTATAATTAATATGTTAACAAAGGAAACATTGAATTTTTAAAAATTCAATCCAAAAGATAGAAGAAAAATGAACCAAGACCAGATGGGACAAAAAGAAAGTAAATAGTAAGATGGCAGATTTAATCCCATCCATGTTTACAATAACCTTCAATGTGAATGGCCTAATGAAAAAAGCAGAGATTATCAGTTTGGATTATAGAGCAAGACACAACTACATATTACCTTAAGAAACCTACTTTGAATATAAAGACATGAATAGAATGAAAGTTAAAGATTGGAAAGATATACCATGTTAATATTAATCAAAAGAAAGTTGGAGTGGCTATATTAATATCAGATGAAATAGGCCCCAGAACAAATAATATTGCAAGTGATAATGATAGTAATTTCAGAGTGATAATGAGGCCAATCCATCAAGAGAGCATAACAGCCCTAAACATTTATGCACCTAATAAAATAGCTTCAAAATGTATCAAGTAAAAATTGATAGAACTGTAAGGAGAAGCAGATGCATCCACAATTATATTTGGAAATTTCAATACTCCCATTTTCAATAATCAATAGAACAAGTAACAGAAAATAAGAATATAAAAACTTTAACAGTACCCTCAGCTTGACCTAATTGGCATTTACAAAACACTCCACTCAACAAAAACAGAATACACGTATTTACTTAGGTCCACATAAAACATTAATCCAAATAGACTATATTCAGGGACATAAAAGCAGTCTCAATACATTTGAAAAGGATTTAAATAATCCAAAGTGTATTCTCCAACCACAAAGGAATGAAATTAGAAGTCAGTAAGAGAAATATAACTGGAAAATCTCTTAAATATTTGGAAACTAAATGACTCATGATTTTAACAGTCATTCGAGAATCCCTTTACTCTGAAGTGAGGATACCAGTGCTATGGACTGAATTGTCCCCTAAAATTCATACATTGAAGCCCTAACCCTGAACGTGGTTGTTATATTTGGAGATAGGACCTATAAGAAGTAATGCAAGTTAAACAGTCATTAGGGTAGGGTCCTAATCCAACAGAATTGGTGGCTTATTGGAAAAGGAAGAGAGAGATTTCTCTGCAGGCACAGGCACCAAAGGAGGACCAACCATGTGAGCACACAGAAAAAGAAGGTTTCTATCTGCAAGCCAGGAACAGAACCCTTACTAGAAATCAAATCTGCTGGCATCCTGATCTTAGATTTCCCAGCCTCTATAACTTTAAGAAAATGAATTTCTGTTGATTAAGCCACCCAACCTATGGTATCTTTTTTTTTTTTTTAAGATTTATTTTATTGTTTTGAGAGAAGGCAAGAGAAACAAAGAGAAGAGGGGAGGGCCCAGAGCAGTCACCACAGAGGTACAACATTAGGTTTTTTTGTTTGTTTTTTTATTGTTTTTGACAGAGAGAGAGAGAGAGAGATACAGAGACAGAAACAGAGAGAAGGGGGAGGGCCCAGAACAGTCTCCATAGTTGTACATCATTGGCTTTTCCACATAGTTTCATTCCACAGGTGGGAGTGGGGCTGCACAGGACAGGAACTGGGCCAGGGTCGCACCCCGGTGAGAACTGAACTGGGGGCACTCCCCAGTTCAGCATATGGGTCCACAAGGGCTGGGACCGGGATTCGATCCTCGGTCTCCGAGACTGTAAAGTGAGCGCTTAACCCACTGAGCCATCCCGGCTTCCCAACATTAGTTTTTTTTGACAATTTCATTCCACACAGGTGGATGTGGGGCCACATGGGGCAGACCCTAACTGGAGGCCTCCCCCATGGGAGGTGAGAATCCTCGCTGCCATCCTGGTGGTCACCAGTTGTGCATCGCAGTTCAGCATGTGGGTTTGCATATGAGGTGGGGCCAGGATTCGATCTCCAGACCTTGCAGTTGCAAAGCAACTCACCCTGTTGAGCTATCCCGGCATCTCCCAGTCTATGTTATGGCAGTCCAAGCTGACTAATACATGAAAGCTAAAAGCCAGGAATCTGGCTCCATATTCTCTGTCTCTTCCTGAAACTCATAGGAAGTAGTCTTGTACTTAGCTCCAGATTTCTGGATAAGGCATGCTGGGGCCTGTGCCTAAATCTTAGATACTTTCAATTAATGAAAGAGGGAGTGAGGGGAAGCTGGGATGGCTCAATGGGTTAAATGCTCGCTTTGGGGTCCTGGGAACCGAGGATCAAATCCTGGCCCCAGCCCACGCAGACCCATATGCTGAACTGGGGTGTGCCCAGTTCAGTTCTTGCTGGGAACTATGCAGGCGGCTCCTGGCCCAGTTCCTGCCCTGAGCAGCCCCGCGCCCACCTGTGGAGTGAAACTACCGGTATATGGAAAACTAATATTGTCAACTATGGAAACTGCTCTGGGCCCTCCCCCTTCTCTCGATCTCTGTCTGTCTGTCAAAAAATCAATAAAATCAATCTTTAAAAAAAAAAAAGAGGGAGTGAAAATATGAGGCAGAAATGTGTTTCTAGAAGCCTTGCACTTGGAGGATTTATGGGGTGCATACCCAGTTTAATAAAATGATACTTCATTATTCTACTGTCAATCATTGTAACATTATATACATAATTCCACTTAGAACTAAGAGAGAGAAATGGTGAATAATACCATGAATCCCAGCAATTATAATGACTATACAACCACCTTATATAAGTGTTGTGATGGTTCAGAAATGAAGTATATCAAACACTGAATCTTTAAATTAGTCTTACTCCAAAGGAAAAACAAAACGAAACACCTTTTGTTTTATGGCATGGCTACTTAATAAAGTCTGGTGGAGACAAGAGAAAAGAGTGAGGAATAAAGGGAAAAGAAAAACAACAATAATAAATACATGTAGAATTCACTAAATCCAACATTGTATCTCTATTCCCCTCTACTACCCATGCTCCTCCAACCCCAAGTTTTCTCTTCCCCTTGAGTTCCCTATAGTCTAAAATTATCCATGCTCAATTGTCCTACCCAAAAGCTTATTGTTGAGTCCTATAAATTGTACTTCCTAAATAGTTCTAGCCACTTTTTTTTCCTCTAGACTCTATAATCCCTGCTCATACTAAATTTACTAAGGCTATCAGTATCTCTTGTATGGATAATTAAAATATAGTATCTCTATGATTGGTCTCCCTGCCTCTAGTCTTTTACCCTTCCTATTCATTCCCATCTCCCTTGTTGGAATTCTATTTAAAATATAATGTAATTATGTTGGCTTAAATCTCCATAATGGTTCCCACTATTTACAATTTGAAGCCCAAACTCTTACTTTTTAAGAACCAGTTTAACAATCAATTAATGGAAGCAGAAATAAAACCTTCCTTATTCCCTTAGGCAGATCTCTCTTTTTATACTATTGGTATTAGAACTAATAATCAGTGAGTTCCTTGAAGACAGAGGCTAACTCATCCATGTCTGTATCTTATATATTAAGATTTTCTATATAATCATATTTTTGCAAATAGTTTTACTTCTTTCTTTCCAGTCTTTATACTTTTTTCTTTTTCTTAGCTTATTGCAAAGGCTAGGTATACAATGACTGGATGCCTTCTTTCTGATCTTAGCAAGAAAGTATAAAATATTTCACCACTAAGAATGACATTAGGTATAAAATTTTCATAGATGCCGTTTATCAGATTGAGAAGATTTATAAGGTTATTTTGATTTGATAAATATGTAAAATAAATCCTTCAAGGAAATACCATCTTTTACATAATTTAGAATGTACCAGAGCAATTAAAAAAAAACTCTGGACAAGAATTGAGGAAGAACATACCATTCTTCAATGTACATTATTTATTTTTAGTTTAAAATAGCCATATGTTAAAAAATATTTACCTCCCATTAAATGCTAGAAAATATATCCTTATTCACCAAGAGTGAACCATAATGTAAACTATGTACTTTTGGTGATGATGTGTTAACATAGGGTCACTGATTGTAACAAATATACCACTGTAACATGGAATATAAATATTGGGGGAGGTTTTACATTTGTGGGGACAGGGCATATATATGAGAACTCTATACTTTTTGTTCGGTTTTGCTGTGAACCTGAAACTCCTCTTAAAAAATTAAGTTTATTAATTAAAACGATTGCCTCCTATAAATTTGAGTAAATATTCTTGTTTTTTACTTTTTGCAGATATAAACAATAAAAATCGGGTGATGGCAGGATGGCTCAGTGGGTTGAGTGCTCGCTTTGCAGCTTCAAGGTCTGAGGATTGAGTCCCGGTCTGGGCCCTGGCCCATGCGGACCCATATGCTTAACTGTGGCGTACTTCCCATGTAGGGGGGCCCCCAGTTCGGTTCTTGCCAGGGCAAGCTTCTATGTAGGAGGCCCCTGGTTTGGCCCCTGGCTTGCGGGGGCGTGCTTCCCATGAGGGAGGCCCCCAGGCCCAGGTCCACCCTATGCAGCCCCAGCACACTTGTGTTGAATGAAACCTGTGTTGAAAAACTAATGACATACAACTATGGAGACTGCTCTGGGCCCTCTCTCTGTCTGTTTCTATCTTTCACTCTGTCAAATACAGTAAAATAAATCTTTAAAAAAACATCAATAATGAAAATAATCTATTCACTTAACATCAAATTGTACTTAAGAAGTTTCCCTCAGTATAAATAAAAAAGAAGTTTCCCTCAGGAAGTATGAATTATGAAAAAAAAAATTACAAAAGACAACTTCACAAGCAAAAGAGAAAAGTATCAAAGCTCAGATAGGTCTTTATGGTCTCAGTACGAAAAAAAAAAAAAGACCTTTTATACAAACTTAAATAAACATAGTTTATGTTTTATATTAAGTATTTTTTAATGCCTGGTAAGTATGAACATACTAGATGTCTTTTGGGCCTGAAAAAAAATTGGTTAGTGACTAGGAGAAAGGAGAAATGCTACTTCTATTAATATTGTTATTGGATTTGTATTACAAGTAAAAAATTATGTTCCTGTGGGAAGCACAGGTCTTAGAATAACTGACATTCTCAAAGTCTACGGACAATAACCTTGTTTCTCATATAACCTCTGCTGCTGTGTTTCTTGAACAAAATTCCCCTGGATTAGACTACTGAATATCTATACTAAATTCTATACTTTGAGAATATGCCAGAATAAGTGTCCCTAATGAGCAGTATAGTATATTTTATAATGATGGCTTTAAGCACTGTCTAAGTACAGCAGTATGGGAAATATCAATTTAATGTCAGTCAGATTCTTCTTTATAAAGGGATGTGTCTATAAAAAATAGCTGAAAAAACAGTTGATTTCTTTCATTTACACTGAAGAAAAGACTGCTTGGTTTGTGATTGGGGATCCATGTTTGTTTTTGTTTGTTTTGTTTTTTTAAAGATTTATTTTTATTGTTTTTGACAGTGAAAAAGAGACATACAGAGACAGAGACAGAGAAGGGGAGGGCCCAGAACAGTCTCCACAGTTGCACATCACTGGTTTCTCCACATAGTTTCATTCCACAGGTGGGCACGAGGCCGCACCAGGCAGGAACTGGGCCGGGGTCTCATCCCGGTGAAAACCGAACCGGGGGCACTCCCCAGTTCAGCATATGGGTCCGCACGGGCCAGGGCTGGGATTCGATCCGCGGTCCCCGGGGCTGCAAAGTGAGCGCTTAACCCACTGGGCCATCCTGGCTTCCCCTGAGATCCATAGTTTTAACACTAACAATTACAGTGTTATAGCAACAGCTGGCACTTCCTAAACTCTTACTATGTGCCAGAAACTGATGAATATTCTATCGTATTTAATGTTCACAACAATGCTAATAATATATGATACTGTTTTATCTCCAAAAATAGGATGATTATGTATAGAATGGTCATCTCATGTACACTCACTACGGTTAATTCATCAAAGATAAGATGCCATCAATTTTATGACTATTTTATCTTTCACTAAGAAAAAAAAAAATCTTCCAATTAAACTATAATATGTCATCAAGTGTAGAAATAATTTGATTTCAAAGTTTAAAATGTAGAAAATAGCTGTGTTAAAATCAACCAAACATGGTAACTCTAAAATGATCAGTTTTGTGCTCGCTTCAGCAGCACATATACTAAAATGATCACTTTTATCAGATAATAATTTTAATGCAATATATCTTAATAGACCTGAAAACAAAGTGAGCTAGCTAATTGAATGCTTTTTAGCTACTTTTGAAAAGAAATTCAGTCTTGGAGGATGAAATCATTTATCCAACAAACTTTTTAATTGAAGAAAAAAAAAAAAAGCTATAGCTATAAATGTTCATACCAAGTACATTCATACTTTATGCTTATATGCTTCTAATCCAGGGGTCTCCAAACTTTTCAGCCCGTGGGCCGCATTAACTATCAAACAGCAGTTTGGGGGCCGACTACACACTCGAGGTCCAAATAAAAAAGAATCAAAACATAGATGTTGTTTTTAATTATTTATTTAATATTACTTTATTCAGATAAAAAGGTCTCCACGGGCCGGATGAGAGGGCCTCACGGGCCGCAGTTTGGAAACCCCTCTTCTGATCAAACTAAAAATACTTTCATCAAAGTGTATGGTTAATGAGGATTGGGTGGTTCTCAAACTGGGGTGTAGGACATTCTGGAAATCTGGAAGCATTCTCTCTCCAAATTTAACATGTGGTTTATTTTCACTGAAAAATCTCAAAAACTAAGCACAAACCCATTCTGGATCATCTGTGTGCCAACAATAATCAAGAGTCACCTTATAATTTCAGTGTTGTGTTCATACTTAAAATTATGATTTACATTTATAGTTTTGCTAGTGTTTAAAAAGCAGGACTTTAATTTATAATAATTAAAACCCAGATGATACTTTTGTGATGTATAACATGTAACTGTGGCCTGGGGTACCAAAAAAGTTGGCAGGGGATTCAACAACAAGCAAACATCAAGCCATTGTATCATAGGCAGGCTGAACTCAAAGACTTGGCTCACACTATCAAGTACTACATTCACATTTTGACCAGTAACTTTGTAACACCGTCATGATTTTTTTTTTTAAATATATTTTTTTTTATTTATTTATTTTTGACAGAGAGAGATACAGAGACAGAGACAGAGAGAGAACTGAACTGGGGGAGCTCCCAGTTCAGCATATGGTTCCGCACAGGCTGGGGCTGGGACTCAATCCTCGGTCCCCGGCGCTGCAAAGTGAGCACTTAACCCACTGAGCCATCCCGGCTTCCCCATGATTTAAAGTTTATTGTTTCTATAGTTTTATTTGCATTTAGTTTTTAAAACTGTTTTTGTTTTATAGTTGTATGAAAGCTACAAGAATAAGGAAATTGTACAGAGTTTATTCATCCTACATTATCATAAAAAATAACTTTTGTTTCTGCTGGCTCAAAAAAAAAATTTTTCCTTAAACAGCTGTGGGCAGTCTTAACAAGAGACTGCATAAATTCAAACACGATGGAAGGCTTTTAAATTTTTATAAAATCTTTAAGTATCTCTCTCTCCCTCAATATTATCTTGAAGCCAGCAAATAGAACATGGCCTTTCTAAATACATGACAGAGTTCCTAAAACTGAGTCTGGCTCCATTATTAAAGTGAATTTTCTTCAGGTACACCTTAAAGGCTATCTCAATGTCAAATTTATACAAATTTTTATATTTTAGGTCTTGTATTTTTAGAATCAATAATTTTAATTGCATTAAAGTTAACGTGGCACATTTTGCATATATTGTAATTTTCCAGAGTCATAAAAACTTTCATGTAGTTTACTTCAATTATTTTCACAAATTTTTTTCTGGTTAAAGATGAAAGGCGTATCAGAAAAAGTCTAGACAGGTTGCATAACCCTCCCAAAAATACATAGAAAATCTCTAAAATGAACAAGTCTTAGTCCCATTTCAGTACTTAGTTCCTTAGTCAACACTATGTCTCCTGATTCAAATGCAGATCTCATTACAAATTTTGTTTCTGTTTTTTAAAAAACTGTAAACAACTTGTTTTTAACAACTGAAATAGAGTTGGCCCAGACAAAGTCTCTGTGTCTTAAAGATTTAGAGATTTAAAAATGGTTTAATTCTAAATGTCAGTATTATATTTGATTATAATTTGAATTTATTGAAAATATTTTACTCGGCACTTAAAAACAAAGAAATGTCTACTTTCTCACAATTTTTCTACTTTTTAATAAAAAATTTCAATTGATTATATTACTAAATGTAGTATATAAGCTTTTCAATATTGCTGAGATGAACTAACATGAAAAACTGCTAATATATATAGCAAGTGAAAAAAGTTGTAGAACACTGCATATAAAAATGGGTATAACACTTGTACAGTTATGCAACTGATAATTTTTATAGAAATAAAAGAGAAATACATACCATACTGCTTGTTACAGTTAACTCTGGGACTGTGAGGTTGGATGTTGGGAGAAAGTTCTTTACTTTTTATGTGTATGGTTATTCAATTTAGCACATAATAATACAGGATGCTCAGTTAAACGTGAATTTCAGTATAGGACATACTTATCTTAAAAAAAATTACTATCTATCTGGGTATCCTGTATTTTATTACAAAAATGGCTGAGAAAGCCTATGTTATATATGTCTAATGTCTGAATTTACCTGTTTATACATGTTGTACACAGATTTGTTATGGCTATATAACAAAACAAAAAAAACCCTCTAAACAATTTATATAACAAATCCCTATAATAAAGAAATTGAGTGATCAAAACTTTAAAAGATTAAGTTATGGATGATATATAGAGCATATCGGTAATTCCATTTTAACTTTAAAAACTTTTAAGATAAATTTAATATCATGCATACTGCTATGAGGATGGGGAATGAGTGGAGATATTAATACATACACAAAACTATAGACACTGCTTATCCCTGGGAAAGTAAGCATAGGAGAAGGTAATGAGGAATCAGCAGTTTTCCCTATCTGTTTATACATTTTTTGTTTCCTTAAATTTTGTTTCAAACACCATTTACTACTTCTATAATTTTTTAATCAATTTTTTCAATACTGGGAAGTGGGCATCAAACAAAAGGACACATGAAAGGTACATGTGCCTTTAATAGCTTTAAAGATCAGAGATAACACACAAAAAACTGGGATTAGCAACTTTTTACTTTGCTAGATATTTTTTTAAAGCCTACTGAAATAAAATGGAGAGCTCCCAAAACGACCAATTATATATAAAACTTGAAAGCCTCTATTTTATATAAGCTTTTTAACACAAAACAGAGTATTTATTAACAGTTTGAGTAAACATAGTAGCTGAGGAAAAAATATTGAGAACACCCAATGGTTCTCAAATCAGCCTGAAAAGTTAACTGTCATTTAAAGGAGCAATGATGGGCAGGAGTAGAGAGTATGTTCCACAAAGGTGAAAAACTGCCAATTCTAAAAAAAAAAAAAGGGGGGGGGGCAATGGACCAGAAGTCTATGAGAATGATAGCTTGTCAAAAAGAAATGAGATGATGCAATAGCACCCACTGGTTCCTTCAGTGATTCACCCGCTTGAGGAAGGCAAACAATGCCATCCTTGTAACCACTTGTTTGTTCAAGTGGATTCATTCATTAACCTCTGCACAAGTGTGGGGAGATCAATTATTCAGAACAAAAAATTAAAGTTTAATTGTAAATGGCTACTGTAATGATATCTTGAGCAATACATTAAAAAGGGCTTGCTATAAGGTGGATAAAAACAGAAACAATACTTTTTTCTCTCTAATTTATTTTCCTCAAGGACAGTTTCATGTTCCTCTATTTCTCCTTTAAAATGATAACTCTGCCAAAATCAGTATTCCTTTGATAAAGATAACAATCAAGCAGTGAGATTTAATGCTAACATACGCTTTTAATTAATGTTTTATTAGATGACTCTGTGGTCATTATCATCAACCTCAGTCAGCCAACTACAGAATTATTTCCTAGAACCAGATTAAACTGCTTTTAATTCAGCCCATTCACACACTATCCTTAATTGAGCATAACTATTATGATCAAGCAATTAATTATTTATTGTAGTATTATTCCAAAATCATGTTTAGAAAATAAACGTTCCAATCTGCTTTAATAAGAAACTAACCTTAAGACCTTGGGAAAGGTCAGTTAAACTCTTGTGACCCTCAGCAAACTCACCTGTAAAATGAAGATGTATGTAACTTGATGGTCCCTACCAATTTAATATTTTGTGCCAAATTTTGGAATTATAAAATAATACCATTTCATTTATTGTTAGTATGACTTGGATGCAAACACAGACTGATGCTGGTATATCTAGCCTACCACAAACTAAAAATAATCACAGGGTGCTGATTATAAAACAAAAGTTATCCAAACCATAGCTATTTTTGCTTTTGCTTTTTGTGACTCAAAATCTTAGAATTATCTATATGCCTCCTCCCTTTCTTTTGTCCCCAATAAGCTATCAGTGGTGAAGTCTTGCTGCTTCTATTAACACCTCTCCCATAGCTGATCCCTAACCAGGCACAATTTGCCCAGAGCACTGGATACATAAAGAACAGTAATGAGAAAGGCGGTGAAAAAAGGTAGACAGAGTCCTTTTTCACTGCCTTTCTCATTACGCCTTTCTCATTACTTTCCGTTATGCATCCAATGCTCTATCTACACTGATCTACTCATTTTCTCCTAGAGCCACCTCAAGGTGACCCATCCTTTGTATTCCACCGAATCACCAGAATTCCTCCTGTTTCCAGCACCCCCCTTCTGGCTCACTTGTTTTAATCCTTCTCTCCAACGATGCCAATATTTTTAAAGCCACGCCATGGAAAAACTTTGTGGTAAGGAACTGACTTATCCTCTGTGCATGAGAAGAGCACTCCAATTCTCTCAACCCTCATCCTGCTTTTCTGGTCTTCAGTTTCCTCACTAATTTATTAATGATTCCCCAAAATTACAGCTTGTGAATCAAAAATCACTTCAACTAACCTTCTAAAAACTGCATTTCAAAGGTTCAAATCTCACCATTTATAGAAACCCTTTAAAGCATCCTGTGGTAGAGTTTAAAATTTTTTAATAAAGGTCCTAAGTATTTCTATTACATTCATTCAAAATCCGATTTGTTAGTTGTTCCTGTGCAGGAAATTTTTGAATTATATTTTCTAACAGAATTTTTACTTTTATGGAGTTAAAATTTTAACTTTACCACTTGATTAGAGTTTTACAGATTTAAAAAATAAGGGTATGAAATAATGAAATGATCTCTATTTTGGCTTACACACACAATTCCTCAATAGCTATTATCACATCTCATCCAGTCCCATTACATTCTGCCATGGCTTTTTATTGTTCTTAGAAGAGCTTATTGCAACTTATGTTTTTCCTTCCTAAAACTGAGCACAAATCAAATTAAATTAGTATTTGCATCTCTCTTCTATCTAAACCCACTAAGCTCTATGAGAACAAGTTGGTCCTGTTGCCCAGCACAGGGCTTGGCATGAACAAGCACTTAAACACTTGTTGAAATAATGAATGGTCAATATTTCATCATATGTTGTTTAAAGTGATAAAAGCTTGCTGATACTCTTATTATTTTATTCTTCTTTGATATTTGAATTGCCAATTGTTCTATTTTTTAAAATTTAAAAATTCAAAGTTGGAAATAAAATTCTACAAATGTATCACCTAAAATAACACAATATAATTAGAATTTCCTGACCTTCCTTTTCTTTTATTCCTAAAGCAGGTTTTGATTTAGTCAACAGAATTGTAGTTCCTGCCCTCTCTTTTGCACTAAAATTGTTTTGAGTTGTTTTTAATATCCTTTACTAATACAATTCTCTTAAATGGGGCAAAGAAACATTTGTTCTTTTTTTTTACAATTTATTTTTATTGTTTTTGACGGAGAGAGAGAGAGAGAGAGAGAGAGATACAGAGACAGAGAAAAGGGGGAGGGCCCAGAGCAGTCTCCATAGTTGTACATCATTGGTTTTTCCACATAGTTTCATTCCACAGGTGGACACAGGGCTGCACAGGGCAGGAACTGGGCCGGAGTCTCACCCCGGTGAAAATCGAACTGGGGACACTCCTCAGTTCAGCATATGGGTCCAAACGGGCCGGGGTCGGGACTCGATCCTCGGTCTCTGGGGCTGCAAAGTGAGTGCTTAACCAACCGAGTCATCCCAGCTTCCCACATTTGTTCTTAAAGTAATCAAACTGCATTAGGCAATCACCAAATTGCTAGCCCAGGGCAAAAACATTTAAGTTGTCAAAATCAAAAAAGAGAGAGAACATTTTCTGAGTTCTAATTTCCACATTGATTATTGGAATTTCTAGGCCTCTACAGTATTGTAAGGAATTATAGAGAAAATTCATCATAGCAACCTACTGGTTGTTTATGTGATTATTTGAGAGCAACACAAGCTCTAGAAAGAGAACTAAATTGGAAGTAATTTTAAAGATGGGCTCAGATTTTCATGGGGATGCCAGGATAGCTCAACAGGCTGGGTGCTTGCCTTGCAACCGTGAAGTCTGGGTATAGAATCTTGGCCCCTTACCGTGCAAACCCATATGTAGAACTGCGGCGCAACTGATAAGCAACTACTGAGATGGTGACGAAGGTTCTTGCCTTCCATGCAGAAACCCTGAGTTCAGTTCCCGCCCCATGCAGCCCCACATCCATTTGTGTGAAATGAAACTATGTCACAACTAATGATGTAAAACTACGTAGACAGCTCTGGGCCCTCCCTGCTTCTCTCTGTCTCTCCCTCTCCTTCTCTCAAATAATATAATAAATCTTAAAAAAAAAAAAAGAAAAGAAATTTATGTTTCTTCCAGTGACCGATTACAGTTAACAAAATTAAATCAGTAATCAAAAAACTCCCAACAAACAAAAGTACTGGATGGGATGGCTTCACAGGTGAATTTTACCAAATATTCAAAGAAGAATTAATACCTTTACTTCTCAAACTATTCCAAAATTTTCAAGAGCTTATTTTACATAGCCACCATTACCCTGATTCCAAAACCAAATAAAGACAATACAAAAAAAGAAAATTATAAGCCAGTATCACTAAAAAATATAAATGCAAAAATCCTCAACAAAATACTAGCAAACTGAACTCAGCAATACATTAAAAAGATCACACATCATAATCAATTGGGATTTATTCCTGGGATGAAAGTTTGGTTCAATATCTGCAAATCAATTAATGTGATACACCACATGAACAAAATGATGAAAATCATATTATCATATCAAGAGAGGCAGAAAAATAGTTTAACAAAATCCAGCATCCATTTATGATAAAAACTCTCAAAGCGGAAATAGAGGGAATACAATCCCAACACAATAAAGGCCATATATGACAAACCCACAGCTAACATCATACGCAACAGAAAAAAAAGTTGAAAGCATTTTCCTTATGATCAGGAATAAGACAAGGATGTTCACTTTCACTACTTTTATTCAACATAGTATTGGAAGTTCTAGCCACAGCAATCAGATAAATAAAAAGCATCAAAACTAGAAAGGAAGAAGTAAAACAGTTATTTGCTGATGATATGATACTATTAATATATATAGAAACCTATAAGATTCTACCAAAATACTATTAGAACTAATGAATGGATTTAGTAAAGTGGCAGGATACAAAATTAATATTCTGAAATCGGTTGCCTTTTTATACATCAATAATAAATTGTCAGAAAGAGAAATTGAGAAACAATCCCATTTACAATTGCATCAGAAAGAAAAAAATACCTAGGAATAATCTTAACTAAGGAGGCAAAAGACCTGTACTCAGAAAACTGTAAGATGCTGAAGAAAGAAACTGAAGATAGAAACAAATAGAAGCATATACTGTGCTCATGGAAAAGAATTAACATCGTTACAATGTCCAGACTACCCCAAGTAAGCTATAGATTCAGTATAATTCCTATTAAATACCAATGGCATTTTTCACAGAACAAGAACAAGTGATCTTAAAATATATATGGAATCACAAAAGATCCCAACTACCCATGGCAATCTTGAAAAAAAAAAGAACAAAATTGGGTAGCATGTTACCTAATATCAAACTATACTACAAATCCATAGTCATCAAAACAGCATGGTATCGGCATAAAAACAGACACATAGATCAATGGAACAGACTAGAGATCCAAAAATAAACCTCTGCTTATATGGTCACTTAATCTATGACAAAAAAAGCAAGAATATACAGTGGAATAAAGATAGTCTATTCAATAAATGGTACTGGGAAAACTGGACAAGTACATGTAGATAAAATGAAATGAGATCATCTTACTCCATATACAAGAATAAACTCAAAATGAATTTAAAGACTTAAATGTAAGACTCGAAACTATAAAAGTTCTAGAAGAAAACATAGGCAGTAAATTGTTAGACTTCACCTGATGTTTTTACTGATGTATTTCCTTAGGCAAGGGAAACAAAAGAAAAAATAAATGGGACTATATCAAATTAAAATTTTTTTCACAGCAAAGAAAACTGTCAATAAAACAAAAAGACATCCTACTGAATGAAAGATATTCACCAGTGATACACCTGATAAGGGGTTAATATCCCAATTTTATAATAAAACGCACTGCTAAACACCAAAAAAAACCAAATAATCCAATTAAAAAAAAAGGGCAGGGGATCTGAGCAGACATTTCTCCAAAGAGGACATACAGATAGTCAATAGACATATGGAAAGATGTTCAATGTCACTAATCATCAGAGAAATGGAAATCAAAACCACAATGAGAAATCACCTCACACTTGTCAGAATGACCATCAGCAATAAATCAACAAACAAGTGTTGGAGAGGATGTGGAGAAAAGGGAACCCTTGTGCACTGTTGGTGGGATGGCAAATTGGTGCGGCCACTATGAAAAATAGTATGGAGGTTCCTCAAACAATTAAAAATAGAACTTTACGACCCAGTAATTCCACTGCTGGGTATTTATCCAAAGAAATCCAAAACACTAATTCAAAAAAATATATGCACCTCTATGTTCACTGTAGCTATTTATAGTAGCCAAGATATGGAAACTACCAAAATGCCCATTCATAGGCACTGGATAAAGAAATTATGGTACATATATACAATGGAATACTACTCTTCCATAAAAAAGAATGAAATCCATTTGCAACAACATGGATGGACCTAGAACGTATTATACTTAGTGAAATAAGTCAGGCTGGGAAAGGCAAATATTTTATCATCTCACTTGTATGTGGAATCTAAAGAACAAAATAAACAAAAGAGAAATAGACCCACAGATCCACAGAAAAAACTGATGGTTACTAGATGTGGGGGTTGGGGGTCTGAGTGAGAAAGTAAAATGATTAAGAAGTACTCATTGATAGTTACAGGAGAGTCATGGGGATGTAAATTACAGTATGGGGAATATAGTCTATAGTATTGCAAAAACTATGTATAGTGTCACATGGGTGGTAAACTTATTAGGGGGATCACTTCATAAATTATATAGATGTTCGACCACTATGCTGTACACCTGAAACTAAATAATATTTGATGCCAACTATAATTAAAAAAAAATAGTCATGGGGATGAGTAGTGCAATCTGGGGAATATAGTCAATAATGTTCTAATAACTATGTACAGTGTTGGGTGGGTAGTCAACCTGTTGGGGTTATCACTTTGTGAGTTATATAAATGTCTGAGCACTACGTTGCTCTGTATGCCTAAAACTAAAAAAAAAGAAAGAAAAGAAATACAAACTGGTAGTTACAAAATAGTCACAGGGATGTAAAGTACAGCATAGAGAATATAGTCAATAATGTTGCAACAACTATGTATAGTACCAGGTGGGTACTAGACTAATCGACAGGACCACTGAACAAATTATACAAATGTCTAACTACTATGCTATATACCTGAAACTAATATAATACTGAATGTCAACTGTACCTGAAAAATAAATAAGAACAAAAGATTGGCTAAAACTGTCAGTAAAGTTCATCTCTTCTCCAGAAAGCAACAGGACAACAAGCTGTTCTGTTGCCTCAAAGCTGAAGACAGTATTATGGAGAGGATACACTGAAGTCTAATTCATGGTGACATGATAAATGATAATAGGGGACGATCAGGGTGCTATGGGAATGCTTAGTCTTGGACATCAGAAAAAGCTCCCAGAGGACTTGATATTTAAAATGTAAGAATTAGAACTAGTCAGTGTTACTGAGGAAATTCACTGATATTCATTTGTTTTGCCTCATTCAAGTTCAGGCTGCCAGAAATAGGCTTTTAGCCACGGCATCATAGATTCAAGGACACAGATTTAGAACTGCAACCTTTATTACTTTCTCTTTCACCTCACCAACCCTATTTAATTTCACTTTTCTGTGCTCTACGTAAACCTTTAAACTTAATTCATCACTGTCTCAGGGCCTGAAAATCTTCAAGTAGAATATTTTGTCCTTGTCACTGTCCTTTGTGGGAATATTCCTGATTATACACTCCATGCAGAAAGAACCATGGAACAAATAGCTGAGAAAACATTGTCACAGAAGAAAACAAAATCTCCTATCTCAAAACCACAAATTGTAGCTTTAGCTATAAACTTAGAAGAATTTATAAACTCATAAGAGTGCTTAAAAAACAACAACCTACTGTTCTAGTGCTGTTTTGGTTTGTTCCAGCTTTACTAATCCCAGATAACTAGCACATAACTTTCCAAAATTATCCTCAAGCTCAACCTAATTTAGTATTACATTTTTACCTCGTGGGAATATGGTTACAACATAGGCTGGTCCCAAAAAACACACTGTGTCCTTTCCATCTCCTTCCCTCTCCCACATGTATGACCCCTACTTCTAAGCATTCTCAACATTCATATTTTCCACTAAGTGTGTATTTGTATGTGTGAAACCTTGAATTCCTGCAAAAATAAAAAGGGATGAAATAGAGAGTTGTTTTTAATTAAGAGTTGAGAAACTTGAGCACACAGAGTAAGACCAGTTCTGCTCAGTTCCCTCAAAGATGGAACTCAGTGACATTTATAGGAGGGAACCTGTCAACCTGTCATCTCTAGTGCCGAGATTTTTCTGGAAGAGATTCCAGGTGGTAGCCTAAGGCCAAAGG